>PVJC01011556.1:0-41270 GCA_004026665.1 Murina feae
GGTGAGGGGCTTTAAGGCTGCCCACAGCTCCCATTGACCCAACGTCCCAGCAAGGCCAGCTGGACACAGATTCTGGAGTTTTTTCTCCTATAATTGATACTGTTCCTTGAAGGCCTGGGGTAATTGATACACTGTTCCTTTAAGGCGGCCTTCTAACTACTAACGAAGCCTCTTCTGCCTCACCTCGCAGCGTCTATAACGAAACAATTGTTACTTTTACTGGTTAGGCCCGAGCTGCTCTTTCCTTCAGCTCCGGAGGATTCTATGATTATTACAATGTTTCAAAAAGCTGTGTTTCGCTAGAGGCAGTTTAATCGGAGCTGAGCTGAGGGGCGCAGCTTCACTTTCCCTCCTGCCTCAATGGAAAGGGCTGTTTACTCAGGTCCGTGAGTGGCGGCCGCCATGTTGGCTGGGCTAATTTGCATACAGCCGCTCTGATTGGCTGGTGGGCGTGGCTTACCCTGTCTCGGAGAAACGGTTAATTTTAATATTTCGCTTTTATTAGTTTAGATATTCAATATATTTTTAATTTTAATAGTTTTAGTAAATTGTAACTCTGATCTTAATGGTGTATATTTGATTACATTTATGTTTATCAGATTGATGCATCTAAATGCTATTGTTTTATGTCAATCCTTAGTATATTGAAGATATATTCTGGCAGAATATCGTTTCTTGAGACAGACTTTTTAAAGATTGTGCTAATGCATCTGCTGTGTTCTTTGGAGAAAAATTATACCATTTTTCCTGTCCTGCATATTTACATCTTTATTATAATTAAATTGTAAGGAACTTTAAGGTTCCTCTTTCTTTTACCTGTATTCTTTAACACAATTTACACCAAACAGTGGCATGCACTTTCTGTGCAACCATCTCTAACTCAGAATCTTCGTTTCTTCCCGAACTACTTTCCATCATAGAAAGCTATTTGATATAAACAGCCTCTTATATTTTCACCCCACTACAGGGACATAGCTGACCTTCTTCTTTCCATTTTTGCTGAGCCAAAGTTAAATATTCTGCAGTGTAGCACATAATTGCCTTAAGATGCCCATTCAGTCTGATAACTCCCCTGTTTACACAAATGTTTCAATACATTGCTATTGCAATTATCCCCCCATGCTCCCCATGGCCCTCAAAACTGTTCCATCTCTCTCCCCAATCTCATTTCAGACTTTTCTCTTCGGAATTTTACTCCACATGGGACTTTACTCTGTCCCCTCAATTTAAATGATGATTTTTATTATAAAAAAATTGTTTTTTTTATATCTAAGATTCATTTCCTCCAGATTTTTATATTGTTCCTTCTTTATGTTTATCATCTTAATTCAAATGTCACTATTTCAGACACCTCCTTTACTTGTTCTGTATCATTACCCTGTTTTAATTACTTTAGAGTATTTATACATTATTGAAAAATATATGAAATTATTTTATTTGTGTTTTTATGGCCCTAACCCCTGTAGCATGAAGTTTGTCATTCTTCACCAATGTATTCATTGTGCCTAGAACAGTTCAAGGCATAGAGATAGGTGATCCTTTAAAAGAGTTATAAACTCATTTCAGTATCAGGTTAAGTTGTAATGAAGTAGACACACAATTGCAGAAATAAAGTGATCTTAAACAAGGAGGATTCATTTCTCATTCTTTTTAATCCTGTTCATTTCAGACAAACTACAGGCTCTATCCCGCATGCCCTCACTCCAGGGATCCAACTGTTTAGGAAAGCCACTAAACGCACTTTTTTTTTGTCACTATGGCACAAGGAAACAGTTCTCACTAGGCTTTCTATTGGCAATTCAATTTTTCTGTTTGGCAATGATTCACACCACTGCCTCCTACAATTAATTGACCTAAATCAGTCAGATGGCCCAAACAAATACAAAGTAATAAATGGGAAGATGCCATTGAATAAGTAGATAGAGAGATGGAAATATTTGGCAACATAACACAATAAGTATTACAGTTCATAATAGATAATTGAGAAAAAGTTAAATTTACCAGAGACACAAGCATAGTCAGATATACTACAACTGGAGGCCCAATGTATGAAATTCGTGCAGGAGCAGGCCTTCCTTCCCCCAGATGCTGGCACTGGCTTCCCTCTGGTACCTGAGACCCAGGTTTCCCAACCTCTGGCACCAGCAGACTCTTGGGACCTGGGCTCCCCTTGCAGCCCTGGCTTCGTCTGGGAGGATGGAAGGATGCCCGGTCTAATTAGCATATTATGTTTTTTATTATACCAGGTAGATGGTATCTGAAAAGGCATTGCCAAATTATCATCAAATCTCCCTAGGATAGAATGTCAAGGATATAAAAACGTGTTAGATGGACACTCAGTAGAATATTTATACTAATATTACTAATATTTCATATTTTCTACTAGCAACAGATTTTTCCCTTATGATCTGCTGCTAATTAAGAAACAGAACAATTCTGGGAAGGTAGACAGGGAGTTACCCACCACTTCATCCTGCTAGTGTGGGTGTGTTTTTGACCTTCTGTAACTGAGTTTATTGTTGTCTCTCTGCCATGATACTGTAGCCAGGATATGACTGACAGAAATCTACTTTCATGGTGTAATGTTTTTATCTTAATTTGTAGACTTTTAGCTTCTGCTATTATTATCAAGTTCTGCTAAAATAATGATCTTCTGGTTTATACAAAGATAACAATCAGTTGATGACTTCATTAAGGCAAATTTGTTATTGCTCACCTCCCTTTATGAAAACCTCATAACTCTTTTTAATTTTCTTCTTTACAATCTGCTATAGGATAAAGATTATGAAAATGTCCAGCTAAATGGAAATAAGTATTTATTGTTTTATATGTTAATTTGTCTGATTTCATCAAAGGTTATGTATCGGGCAGAAAAACAAATGAAATATTTGAGGCTGAGTCCCTTTTGAATAACGCCCTCATTATAATGCTGATGACAATCAAATCTCATTTGAATGGAATTAAATTATTCCAGATTGCAAAACTAATTAAGTCCCTTGTCAGTACCTATTGAGATTAAAGAAACTTGACCTTCACAGGATCAAAGAAGTATGATGGGTCAGGAAACAGGTGAAAACTAAAACTGAGAGATTGAACATGAGCTGAAAAGAAAAAAAAAAAAAAGGAAATTAACCATACCTACTACTTTCAACTAAATAGGAATCATTTAGCATTATATCATTTCTTTTATAGACATCTCATTTCAAACAACAATGGATGTGTTTGATCTATAGCAAATCATTATTCATAAAACAAAAGGTGCCAAGACTTTTGTGGCATAGAGCAAAACTCAGAGAAAATCTTAATGCTTTGTGAAGTGGCCATCTTAACGGAAGAATGGGCATTTAAATCCCACTATTATTCTGAATAAGGTATAGTGAATAGTCTAAACTACATTCTGTTCTTAATGTTTGATCTCATTATAAAGCTAAAATATTCTTAATCTGAATTCTTCAAATAAAATAAGACTTAAATTTATGACCTTGTATTCAAGTTTTTGCTTGAGCCTTTTACATTAGAGATCATTGGAAAATAAATGTTATAGGGTAGTATTTCAGTGTTGGAACAAAAAAAATGTTATTTTTCTCACTCCTGTTTCTGTCAAGACATTTTTATCCTGTATAATAAAGAGCTAATACAGAAATGGTCATCATGCCCTTGTGCCCTCATGCCCTCATGCCCTCATGTCCTCATACCCTCATGCTGGGGCCAGGAGACCTGAGGCCAGTCCAGGGAACTTGCGGCTGTGGCCCAGTGCCAGAGCCAGGGGACCTGAGTCCAGGCTGGGAGGCCTGAGGCCATGCCCCCACCCCCCCACCCCCCCACCCCGCTCCTGTCCAGCAGGGTTTGAAAGGGAACCAAGGCTTGACAGGGGACCTGAGGCCATGCCCCCTGCCCAGTGGGGCTTGATGGGGACCCTAAGGCTGCACCCCTCTACAGGGCTTTATGGGGGTGGGGCTGGCTGGGGCTGGGTCTCGCACGATTTTGAGACACCTGTGGGTGGGTGGGGACTTGACTCTGGGTTCCATAGCACACCTCAGACTTTGACAGGAGGGAGATTTTCATATACATTTCAATAATTTTCTTTCATCTCTGAGACTTCTATTATAGAGGAAGGGCAAATAGCAATATTAAAATATTTCTTGTAATTAATTCCCTTTTAATATGCACTAATTTCATGAACCAGGCCACTAGTAAAGATATAATTGATCAAACATGTTATAATTCTGGCTCATATATGCATGTTTTTGAATGTACTACTGTTTCACCTCAAATAATTTTCATTATGAAAAATTCCTGTTATCTTTATCAATGTTTTATATGTGAGCCATAGATACAGTTTTATTAGTTCCAGAAGAAATTAAATACAACTTAATGAGCAAAAGCTTCCCATCTACACTGGGGCTGATGGCTTTGTCTTGAAGCCACACATGTCTTTATATTAAGCTAGAGGCCTGGTGCATGAAATTTGTGCATGAGTAGGATTTCTCAGTCTGGCCAGCAATCAGGACCAATCAAAGCCTTCCAACTGACCACTGAGGACTTCCTTCCCCTGCTGCTAATTTCCAGTTGGGGCCTTCCCTCATTCCGCACTGACCCCTGGTGGTCAGCACATGTCATAGCAAGTGATCAGTCTCCCGGTCGAACACCCATGGGGACAATTTCATATTAGGCTTTTATATGTATAGATATGTGGCCAGCCAAGAGCTTTACCAACATGTAGTTCTAATCAAGACACTGAAGGTAGTGATGTTTCCTGTGGCAACACTGAACCCTGTTTTTCTGGCTCCTAAGGCACAGTTGCATTATTTTATTCACTAATCAACAAAAATGTGTCAACTTAAGAAACATTCAAACCTGTGCAGAATTGTTTTGCGTTTATTTAAGCCTAACTGTTGACAACTGCTTGGAAGCAAAATCTCAATAGATTGAGACAATGCTCCAGAGAATGGCATTTTTTGCACCTTATTTTATACATTACAATTGAAAGAGGAGATGCATGTGGTTTACATGAAATCCATTGGTGATAGATTATGGAGGCAGGAGAAAGCAAAGTTGGGGGGGGGGGCACCTTTGGGATTGGATAAAAAGTAAAATGATAGACATACTTCTTTTGCATCAGTGGGTATAGGATAGTTAACAGTCAACAATTAACCCATGAGAATGAGAGGATCTGTGCTTGTGCTTTGAGGGGTCCGGGAAAAGGAAAATGAATTTGACATTCCAAGGATATTGATACAGTATTTTTGGACTGAAACACGAGGTATTCCCCTGGGTAACATGATTCCTGGGCTCTTTGTCCTTTGGAATCAAAGAATCAAGCCACAGACAGAAGATAGTATAGCAAAGGTGTAAATTTATTGAAGAACTAGTACAGACTCCCATGTGTGTGTGTGGGGTGGGCGAGAATGTCCCAATGAGTTCCTTTTTTCTAGGTTCCTATGGCTACAGTTTTTGTGCTTCAATATCTCCTCTGATTGGCCACTATTCCCCTTTGATTTGGTCACTGTAGCAACTCCTGAACTCAAAAGACAAATCTCACATGGAACATATGAGGCCCTCCTTTATTTTGTAAATATAGACCTTTGGCTATTCCCAGTTCCCTTATCTTATGGAAATGTAATTTCTGTCTTTCCTTTGTCTTATGGAACTGCTTATAACTGCTGTCTTATAACTGCTGCCTCCCCCAACTTTCTAGTCTTATGGAAATGAACTTCTGATGACTCTCCACTCCCTGTCTTATGGAAATGTAACCTTTTGCAACCTGGTAGCCCTGTGTTTTTTCTTGGACCCCCTTAATTTTAAAAATTCTCTAAACCTGCCTTTCTCACCCCTAAAAATTCTGATTTCAATATGTTATCATAGATGCAAAAAGACAATAGACAAGCTTAGTAAAGGTAAAAAATGACCTTTGTCAGGGAAGATACTAGCCTAGGACATGACTACCCACCATAAACTGTTTTTAGTTTAAAAATTTTTAGTTTCAGACCACCCTTTGTGGTTTCTTTAGTTCCTTTAATTTGCAAGGCCTTGCCTGAGCTAGTCAGTCTAGCATGTGGCCCCTTTCCATCCACACATGTATTGAGTACCTATTCTGATGCTAGTGATATGGGACAATTGGATTGGAATGCATGGTGTTCCTCTGAGCAAGATGGTTCCTGGGCTCTTGTCCAGTGGAGTTGAAGAATGAAACCACTGATGAAAGGTGGGATAGCAAAGATGGAAATTTATTGAGAAACTAGCACAGACTCCTATATGGGGAGGGATAAAGAGTCCCACTGAGTCCCTTTCCCTTTGGTTTATAAAGGCTGCAGATCTTTGTGCTTTGATATCCCCTCTGATTGGTAACTATCCCCTTAGATTAGTTACTATAGCAATGCCAGAGCTCAAAACTCATGTGAAGTAAATGAGATTCCCTCCTCCTTCTCCCTTATTATTTCCCTACTAGGGCCTGGTACACAAAGATTCGTGCACTGGGCGGTGGGTGGTTGAGGAGGCCACAGCTCGACCTGCACCCTCTGCAATCTGGGAGCCCTCAGGGAAGCCCTCTTCAATCTGGGAGTTTCTGTTTTTACAGTCATATGAGTGAATTGTCTGAGACCCCAACTCAGTTTGGTTTGTTGCACGCAGAATAAGAGGCATTTTTTTATTTGCTTCATTGGTGGAGATTTCCTGTAAGTTTTAGGATATCTTCCCTTTAATTTTTCCTATCCACTCTGATTTTACTTATGTCTCTCACCATTGCTTTTCCTCCATCCCCAACTGCAACAGTAACTTGCTCCAGGCTCACTTTGCTGTAGTGTCTAGGAGATTCATCTGCCACCAGAACTACGATTCCAAGCATTCCTGGTGCCCCCCACACTCTGGGTTTTCCCCAACCTAGGGAGCCATGTCTCCACAAGGGAGCAACCGAGGGAGCAATCAAGGGAGCAACATCCCCCCAAGCTACCGGCTCTCCCACTCTGCTCTGTGTAGGCAAATCACCCACCATCTTTGTTTGGTTAATTTGCATACCCCTCATGGTGAATGGCTGGTGGGCATGGCTTATAGGCATGGCTTGTGGGTATGGCTTGAGAATAGCAGAGAGACGGCAAATTTGCATATTTCTCTTTTATTATATACTAGGGGCCCGGTACACAAAAATGTGTGCACTCGGGGGGGTTCCTTAGCCAGGCCTGTGCCCTCTTGCAGTCTGGGACCCCTCAGGGGATGTCCACCTGCTGGCATGCCTAGCTAGCCTGGGTGAGGGGCTGAGGGCCGTTTTCAGGCTGGCCACAACCCTTTCAGGATTCAGGTCCCTACTGGGGTGCCTTGTCAGCCTGGGTGAGGGGCTGATGGCTGTTTGCAGGCTGGCCAAAGCTCCCAGTGAGGATGGCTGGAAGCAGGTTTCTGGGGTTTATTTATCTTCTTTAATTGAAACTTTGTTGCCGTGAGTGGAAGGCCACAGCTGGCCTAGGCAGGCAAAAAAGACTCCTGTTTGCATCAACTCAGTGGCTTCTATAATTGAAACTTTGTTGTCTTTAGTGGAGGCCACTAGGCAGGCAGTTTCCTCCATTGGCTGGCGGGTGTGGCTTGGCTGGTAGATGTGGCTTAGGTGGAACGGAGTGAGGGTTAATTTGCATATTACTCTTTCATTAGATTAGAGGACTAGAGGTCTGATGCACAAAAATTTGTGCACTTGAGGGTGTCCCTCAGCCCAGCCTGTGCCCAATCGTAGTCTGGGACCCCTCAGAGATGTCCTCCTGCTCACTTAGGCCCAGTACCCAGGGAATTGGGCCTAAGTTGGCAGTAAGACATCCCTCTGGCAGCCTGGGAGCTCTCAGGGGATGTCCACTTGCCAGTGGAGGCCAGCTGGTTTGCCCTGAAGGGTGTCTGGTCCCACTGGGGTGCCTGGTCAGCCTGGGTGAGGGGCTGATGGCTGTTTGCAGGCTGGCCACAAGCCTTTAGGGCGGGGGGTTCCCACTGGGTTGCCTGGCCAGCCTGAGTGAGGGACTGAGGGCTATTTTCAGGATGCCCACAGCCCCTTCAGGGTAAGGAGCTGATGGCTGTTTTCAGGCTGGCCTCACCCCCCCTTTTTTTATTTTTTCTTGTATTTATTTATCTTCTATAATTAAAACTTTGTATCCTTGAGCAGAGCTCAGGTTCAGCCAGGGCAGGCGGGAAGCTTGCCTTCCTCCATCGCTGGGGCGCCCCCTGCTCACTCCAGCTCTGTGGCTGCCACCATCTTAGTTGGGTTAATTTTCATACTCACTCTTGATTGGCTTGTGGGCATGGCTTAAACATAGCAGAAGGATGGTTAATTTGCATGTTTCTCTTTTACTAAGCAGGATTTCCTCTGGTCTTTCTTCTTCCCTCTTGGAATGAGGGACTTTCTTCCCTTTATTCTGAAAATGTGTGTCTTTTGCAGCTCCCAGCTCCCTTATCTAATGGAAATGTACCTTCTGCTGCTCCCAGCTCCCTTATCTTATGGAAGTGTACCTTTTGCAGCTCTGTAACCCTGTGCTTTTTCCATGGATCCCTTAATTCCTAAAATTACCTAAACATGCCTATCTAACCCCTAAAAACTCATCTCACTAGTGCTACATTTGGATCATGGGTTATATCAGAGAACAAAACAGCCAAACATATTTTTTCCTCATGCTGTTTATATTTTAGTGAATAGAGTATGACTAAAAGGGACTAACATGAATTATCTAGTATAATAGATGGGATATGTGTTTAAAAGAAATAGAGAATAGAAAAATTCTGAAGGAAAATTCTACATCCTATGTAATAAAAGGCTAATATACAAATTGTCCCCTCAACCAGCAGTTTGACCAGGGGGTGAGGCCAGCCAGCAACTACCCATAGCCCCTCCCCCTAAGTAGCCCCTCCCCTGATCAGACCCACATCCTGATTGGAGGCAGAACCAGCCCACCAACTGCCTGCAGCCCCTTCCTCTGGCCGGCCCCTCCCCCTTATCAGGCCTCCACCCCTGGCCAGGGGCAGGGCCAGCTGGCCAACCACCTGCATCCCTTCCCCCGGCAGGACCCCACCTATGCACAAATTTGTGCATTAGGCCCCTAGTTTTAAATGAAATTTTCAGGATCAGCCTCATCAATTGAAGGTGGCATTGGAACAAATTTGAAGTTGAAAAGGGAATTGACACAGATATAATGCCAGGTTGAGAAAATGGTTAGCAAGCACACACTGTGAGATTAATACTTACGAGCATTTAATTCACAATGAATTTGAAATGAACCAAATTCTAACACTTAAAATTATGGATAGAAATGTTTCAACGTATCCTATATAATAAAAGGCTAATATGCAAATTGTCCCCTTGACTGGGAGTTTGACCAGGGGATGGGGCCAGCTGGTCAATCACCCTCAGCCCCTCCCTGTGGCAGGCCCTGCCCCTGATCAGCCCCTGCCACCCTAATCATGGGCAGACTGGGCAGCCAAACACTCATGGCCCCTCCCGCAAGCCAGCCTGGCATGATGAGGGTAGGCCGGCTGGACCCCACCTATGCATGAATTCATATACCGGGCCTCTAATTTTTATATAAAAAAAATTTGTATAAACAGTGTTTCTGTAAAAAGTAACATACCTTATTGAATAAAAATTTCATAATCTTCTATTATATAGAGAAGGATAAAAATTATCCTCATGAATAAAAATTTCATAAGTTTCTATTATATAGAGGATAAAAAATAGATCCTTGTATGTTCAGCTTACTTCTTATAAAATGAGGAGGTGGACCGAATGAATAACTATTTTCAAAAAGGATGTGATGAATGCACTTCTTTTGACATTTCCCTGTCTCAGTTAAGGTGTCTCCATCCTTACAAAATTATTTATAGATACAACGTTGAAGTGATTATTTCAGAAGAGCCCTCTGAATATCCATTCTCATATAATCAACTATAAAATTTCTAGATTTATAACCTGAAAACTTACCATATTTGCCCTTTCTGTTTCTCTCGTCTAAAATATTCTCATTCTGGAAAATTTTTATGTAAAAATATTACCAAGCAATTGAAGATAGCCTAATGCAGACACTAGAGAGCAAGATTGCCCACCTGAGAGGATATGACAGGAAATGAGAAGAGCCCTGGCCAGTTTTTGCTCAGTGGTTAGAGTGTTAACCTGAGGACCAAAGGGTCCATGTTCAAATACCAATCAAGGGCATATACCTGGGTTGCAAACCCAAAACCTGGTCTGATTTGGGTGTGAGCAGGAGGCAACTGATGGATGTCTCTCTCTCATAGGTGTTTATCTCTTTCTCCTTCCTCCCGCCCTCCCTTCCACTCTCTCTAAAAATCAATGGGGGGAAAAATATCCTCAGGTGAGGATTAGTGGAAAAAAAAAGTAGGAAGAGAGTGGTGAGGACAGTGCACTCTCCTGCAAGCCTGGGTGTTTTACACATCAATGTGTAAACACAGGATCCTTTTTTGAAGAGATTATAATGCATATTGGAAAACATCAATGCACTGTTGGGATATTAATGAACAATCAAGGTGTATACACAAAAATAGTGACATTAAAATTATGGATATATACATCTGTTTATAAATATAATATAATATTAATATTAATGTTCATTAAGTAAATCTAAGAACTAACACAATATGTTTCAATGTACATATTGGCAGAATAATGTGGTTCATAAACAATGAGGTAAAGTCTGCAGTGTTTCTTCATGACTAATATATATATACTAGGGGCCTGGTGCACAAAAATTTGTGCACTCGGGGTGGAGGGAGTCCCTCAGCCCGGCCTGTGCCCTCTCACAGTCTGGGACCTCTCAGTGGATGTCCTATGATGTCCCCAGTCTGCCAGGCGCCTTTTGTGTGTGTGTGTGTGTGTGTGTGTGTGTGTGGCCACTGGGGACCTGCCCCCAGACGTATATGAGGCTTGGAGCAGTCCTCCTGTGTGTGTCTACCTGCTGGGGACCTGCCACCAGGCAGGCCGCTGACTCTTTCTCACTCACCTGTCCCCTGCTGCCTTCCTTTCCCACTTCCCGGAGCCGCCAAGGGGACTGGGAAGCCCACCAAGCAGGCCGCCGACCCCCTGATGCCTCTTACCTGCTTCCCGGTGCCCTCCAACCCTGCCGCCTCTTTCCCACTCATGGGTCCTGGGTCCTGCGCTGTTCCGCCCTGCAGCCGCTCTGTGCACTCGGGAGGTCCCTCAGCCCAGCCTGTGCCCTCTCACAGTCTGGGACCCCTCTGGGGATGTCCACCTGCTGGCGTGCCTGACCAGGCTGGGTGAGGGCTGATGGCTGTCTCCAGGCTGGCCAAGCCCCCCAGGAATGTCCCTCACCCCATTGGGTTGTGGCCAGGCTGGGTGAGGGGCTTTAAGGCTGCCCACAGCTCCCATTGACCCAGGTTTCTGGGGTTTGTTTATCTTCTATAATTGATACACTGTTCCTTTAAGCCAGTGAACCCTCCTCTCTGCCTCACCTTGCGGCTTCTATAATGACACAATGTTGTTATCTTAGACTCAGGCCCTTCAGCTCTGAGGATCCTATGATTTACACATTATTGCAAAATGTTTTCTTCTGTTTTGCTCTGAGGCAGGCTAAGCTAGCGGGAGCACAGACAGTTTCCCTTTCGCTCCTGCTGCAACGGACGCTGCCCTTTACTCCGTGAGTGGTGGCCGCCATGTTGGCTGGGCTAATTTGCATACAGTCACTCTGATTGGCTGTTGGGCGTCCTGGAGAAATGGTTAATTTTACTATTTCGCTTTTATTAGTTTAGATAATAGTTAAAATATTACAATACATAAATGCTTAAGTGCCAATTTCATAAATGAACATTGATTAAAATAAAATGTTAAAGTTTCTCTGAAACATTATGCAAATTTTAAAGAATAAAGGACAATTGGCTAAAAAAAAGAAAAATATATGAAGAATATTTTTTTCTAGGTCTCCACTCATTTTACTTTATTTGTTCCACAGATAATCAGCACAGTCTTTGTTCTGGGAAATGCATGAGGGTAAAGTGAATTATGCCCGACTTGGTACCAGTAACTCTAACTCTATGTGAAATTTGCCAAAATGTGTTGGAGAAAAAGGACCACCGAATGATTATATTCATTTACTCACTTATTAAAGCAGTATGACCTGTAGACTAGGTAGGTGATCAGAGGGTACTTTGATTATATATTCTGTTTGTTTAAATTCTAGCAGGTTTTATTAAAAGGAGCCGCATATCATAAAATTTTAAAATCCATCCATCCATACCTGCATTAAACCAAAAGTAGTATGTTGAGAATAAATAAGGAGAAAAAAAGTTATTTTATTTTACCCGCATTTGTGTCTCCTCTTGAACCTGCAAAATTGGTCCCCATCTTGCAGTGGCACCCCCTGAGCCCAGAACCATGAAGTTCTTGGAGTTTCAGGAACCTTTAGTTGTGAACTGCAATAGAAAGAGTTCTGACAATTTGACAAGTTGTTGATAAATTCCCAAGATATTAAATAAGCCAACATGCCTACTTTCACATCCTGCATCTCACTTTCTCTTTATCGAGACAGGCCTTATTTCTCCATGAAAACGTTGCTTTAGTATAATTTTTTAAAAAAATTGTTTGCAGGCTAAACTTATTTTTCGTTGGTCACTCCACTCCTCTCAAACATGATATAAGGTTACTGCAGCACATGTATAACGGAAAATGAAGGTATGCACACTCGTTTGGTGCACAATTATAATTGCATTAAACCTGCAGTCTCTCTTTGAATGTGAAAATAAGTAGGAGAGTGATTCTTAGGAGAAAAGGTGTAGCTGCCTTTTTGGATTCCTCAAAGTGATTTAGATATTGTTGCAGGATATTGTTTCTCAGTTTTGGTAGCATATGAGAATCGCTTGTGAATTTTTAAAATACTGATATTGCTATTTTTGTAGAGCTATCTTTCTAGTGTCCTAAGCTATTATAATGCTAATATATGTAGATCTTAATAGTGGTTAACAAGTTGAAGAATTCAAAATGGTGAAACATGTGTTCATATTTTAGAATTTAAAAAATACATATTTAAGTTATGACATAACATGTGTATATGGGTATCACATGCACATGCAATATGTTATCTCAAATACTATTTAAATAAAAGTCATTTATGGAGGATGGCTCTATTTTAGAAGGCGTTATTATTAAATTGATTATTTCTCATTCTTTAAAACTCCTAGTATTCTGCATAAAGATAAATTTATTTTGAAATTTATAAAGCTAATATAGTCTTTATCTATCAAATCCAAGATGCTGTTTGCTGTGACATGAAAATGAGATGGTTATAATTAAACATAGCTATTAAGACTTCTAGGTACAGTATTACAAATGCTTATTGGCCTAGCTTTTTAAGCGAATTCATAAGAGCACTGAGCCTAGAAATGGGAGCTGTTTGAATGAAGTGCATTTGAAACGTCATTGCTAATCTGTCTCAGTACAGCCCTCATCAAGTCAACCTTCCGCTTGCTTGTTACAACACAATAGAAATGCAGTGCAGCCATCCCAATGCTGTTGCTGACCTTTAACCACAGTGTAGTCCCAATCCATTTTAGGGACCTACCAATTCCATGGCATGTGTACCGTTCATTTGTTTCAGTAAATATTACTGACATCATGTATTGTGTGTATTTTTAAAATGGGTTGAGTAATACATAGTGAGTCTTATATTTCATCCAAATGATATTACTGGATGCGGACATTCTAATGCATTCTTTTGAAATAAGATGTGCACACTTGCTTTATGTTTGTGCAAGAAGGGGAAAACAGAAGCATTAGAATGTCCCTGAAGATATCTTATGCACTTGTGCTAAGAAAAGTTAAAATTAGTTCTGTCCTCCTGACTAATATTTCAGTGCACCGTTCAGTATTGTTAGCTAGAGGCACAATGGTGCACAGCAGCTCTCTAGAGCTTAATCATGTTGCATAATCCAACCTTTATATCCTTGAATAATCCCCCCGGCAACTGCCTTTCTATCTGTTTCTATGAATAGACCATTTTTTAGATTGTCCATACAAGGCACATCATACAGTATATGTCTTTCTCTGTCTGATTTAACAGAGCATAATACCCACTATCCATGTAGCTACAAATGGTAGGATTTTCTTCCATTTTATGGATGAATAATATTCCAGAATATGATATGTGTGTGTGTGTGTGTTCTTTCTCTATCCATTGCTAGAAACTTACATTGTTTCTTTTTTAAAAATATATTTTATTGAGTTTTTTACAGAGAGGAAGGGAGAGGGATAGAGAGTTAGAAACATCGATGAGAGAGAAACATCAATCAGCTGCCTTCTGCATACCCCACAATGGGGAATGTGCCCACAACCAAGTACATGCCCTTGACCAGAGATGAACCTGGGACCCTTCAGTTCGCAGGCTAACGCTCCATCCACTGAGCCAAACCAGTCAGGGCACATTGTTTCTATATCTTCCCTGCTTTGAGGAATGCTGCAATAAACATGAAAGTCCAGATATCTCCTTGATAATTTTTTAAATCAATATTTTGTGATTTTTCAGTTTACAAGTTTTTCACATCCTTGGTTAAGTTTATTTCTAAGTATTTTATTCTTTTTAAGCCTATATAATAAAATCCTAATATGCAAGTCAAATGGCAGAACAACCAGTCGCTGTGATGCACACTGACCACCAGGAGGCAGATATATAGGGACAGTGCTGATCAGCCAGAAGCTGGGCTCACGGCTGATAGCAGCGGTGGCAGGAGCCTTTCCTGCCTCCACAGCAGCACTAAGGACCCCTTGGGGGATGTCCTGTAGGGAGCAGGCCTAAGCTGGCAGTCAGACATTCCTTGAGGAGTCCCAGATTGCAAGAGGGCACAGGCTGGACTGAGGGACCTCTCCACCCCCCCACAGTGCACAAATGTTGTGCACTGGGCCTCTAGTGTTATTATAAATGGGATTATTTTTTAAATTTCATTTTTAAATAGTCCATTAGTAATGCATAAAAATCCCACTGATATTTGTGTGTTGATTTGATATCCTGCAACTTTACTAAGTTTGTGGATTAGTTCTAACAACTTTTTGGTAGCTTCTTTGGGTTTTTGATATGTACGATCCAGTCACTGTAAACAGATAATTTTACTTCTTCCTCTGCAATACAAATACATTCTACTTTTTTTTTTTTCACTTAGTAGCTCTGACTAGTACTTCTAGGATTATGATGACTAGAAGGTGGTTAGGGTGGGCATTCTTACCTTGTTCCTGATCTTAGGAAAAGCTTCCAGGTTTTCACCATATTAGCTGTGGGCTCTTGACCTTTATTATGTTGAGGTACATTCCTTACATATCTATTGTGAAATTAGTTATCACAAGAGGATGTTGAATCTTGTTAAATGATTTTTCTGTGTCTATTGAGATAGTCATATGATTTCTATCTTAATGCGTTAAATTGTATTAGTTAATTTGTATATTTTGAACAATCCTTAAATCCCAGAGATAAATTATATTTGGTCACTGTGTAAGATCCTTTTAATGTGCTGTTGAACTCCTTTTGCTAGTATTGTGTTGAGTATTTTTTGCATTCATATTTATCATGATACTAGTGCCCCAGTGCATGGATTCATGCACATTGAAAGGAAATTAATTAGAAGGTAGCTGGCAGGGTGGGACTGGGTTAGATGGGCTGGACATGCTGTGGAGCCAACCTCCCAAGGTCCCTTCCTGGCTGGCCGCACCTGGGGCAGCGCTGTGGCTCAAAGAGCGTCCGCAGAGTGAGCAGGATCCCTCCAGTATGTGGGGTTCCTTGGCCTGGCCTGTGGGGCTCCAGCCAAAACTGGCTCTCTCACATCCCCTGAGGGGTCCCAGATTGCGAGAAAGTGGTTCTCAGTGACACACTCCAGAATCGGGCTCCCTCCTCTCTGGTTCTGTGGTGCATCACCCAAGAACTGCTGCTGCCAAGTCACTGCAGCTTGGTACTTCCAGGTTGAGCATCTGCCCCCTGGTGGTCAGTGTGTGTCATAGCTACTGGTCATACTGTCACTTAGCCTTTTATATATATAGATGGCCTGCAATTTTCTTTTCTTGCAATATTCTTATCTGGCTTTAGTAACTGGTTAATGTTAGCCTCATAAAATGATTTTGCAAATCTCCTCTTCATTTTATGAAAGAGTTTGAGAAAAATTGACCTTAATCTAATTTAAATATTTGTTAAAATTCATCAGTGAAGCTAAGGGGTTATGGACTTTACAAGACCATACAAGTAGTTAGTCTATTCAGATATTTTATTTCTTCATGATTTAGTCTGATAGGGAATGATTCTATAAATGTATGTATTTTGTATAGGTTATCCATTTTATTAATATATAATTGTTCATAGCAGTCTCTTATGTTGCTTAGTGTTTCTATATTATTAGTTGTAATGTCTCCTCCTTTTTTATACTGATTTTGAGTCCTCTTTTTTTTACTTAGTTTGTCTAGCTAAGGTTCGTTGATTTTGTGTATGTTTTTGAAAAAAAACCTCAGGGTTTTTTTTATATTTTTGATTATAGTAGAATTTTACAATTGCAAAGATGAGTCCCTGAGGAATACCACTATACATATGTATCAGATGTTAGTATGTTTCTTTTAACCAAAAATTTTTAAAAGTGCCTTTGATGATTTCCTTTGCTGTACAAAAGCTTTTTATTTTGTTATAGTCTCATTTGTTTAGTTTCTCTTTAGTTTCCAATGCCCTAGGAGCAGTATCAGTGAAGAAATTCCTTCGGAACATGTTTGCAATTTCACTGCCTGTGTATTCCTCTAGTATTTTTATGGTTTCCCATCTTACGTTTAAGTCCTTTATCCATTTTGAGTTTATTTTTGTGTGTGGTGTAAGTTGGTGGTCTAGTTTCATTTTTTTGCATGTATCTGTCCAATTTTCCCAACACCATTTATTGAAGAGACTGTCTTGACTCCATTGTATGCTTTTGCCTCCTTTATCGAATATTAATTGGGCATAGTGGTTTGGGTCAATTTCTGGATTCTCTATTCTATTCTATTGATCTATATGTCTGTTCTTGTGACTGTACCAAGCTGTTTTAAGAGCAGTGGCTTTGTAATATAGCTTGATATCTGATATGGAGATCCCACCTACTTTGTTCTTCTTTCTCAGGATTGCTTTAGCTATTCGGGGTCTTTTTCTATTCCAGATGAATTTTTGGAGTGTTTGTTCTAAGTCTGTAAAATATGCCATTAGTATTTTACTGGGAAGTTGTTGAATTTATAGATTACTTTCGGTAGTATGGACATTTTAATGATGTTGATTCTACCAATCTATGAACATGGTATGTTCTTCCATCTGTTTAGGTCTTCCTCTATCTCTTTATTCAATGTCCTGTAGTTTTCTGAGTAGAGGTCTTTTACTTCTTTAGTTAAGTTTATTCCTAGGTATCGTAATTTTTTTGGTGTGGTGGTAAATGGGATTGCTTTTTTAGTCTCTCTTTCTATAAGTTCACTATTGGTGTACAAAAATGCCATAGATTTCTTGGTGTTAATTTTGGATCCTGCTACATTGCCGAATTCATTTATTAAGTCTAATAATTTTTTGATGGAGTCTTTAGGGTTTTTTATGTACAGTATCATGTCATCTGCAAATAAGGACAGTTTTACTTCTTCTTTTCCAATTTGAATGCCTTTTATTTCTTCTTCTTGTCTAATCACGATGGCTAATACTTCCAATACTATATCAAATAGGAGTGGTGAGAGTGGACATCCCTGTCTTGTACCTGTTCTAAGGGGAAATGGTTTTAGTTTTTGCCCATTGAGTATGATGTTGGCTGTGGGTTTGTCATATATGGCTTTGATCCTTCTATTCCCACCTTACTGAGAGTTTTTATCAAAAATGGGTGTTGGATTTTGTCAAATGCTTTTTCTGCATCAATTGATATGACTATGTGGTTTTTATCTCTCAGTTTGTTTATGTGATGTACCATTTTTATTGATTTGTAGATATTGTACCATCCTTGCATCCCTGAGATAAATCCTACTTGGTCATGGTGTATGATCTTTCTGATGTACTGCTGGGTCTGATTAGCTAGGATTTTGTTGAGTATTTTGGCATCTATGTTCATGAGGGATATTGGCCTATAATTCTCTTTCATTGTGTTGTCTCTGTCTGGTTTTGGTATTAGGGTAAAGCTGGCTTCATAGAATGAGCTTGGAAGTGTTCCTTCCTCTTGAATTTTTTGGAGTAGTCTCAGGAGGACAGGTTTTAGTTCTTCCTTGAATGTTTTGTAAAACTCCCCTGTGAAGCCGTCTGGCCCCGGGGGTTTTATTTACTGGAAGCTTTTTGATGACTGCTTCAATTTCTTCCATAGTTATTGGCCTATTGAGATTTTTAGATTCTTCCTGATTGAGTTTTGGAAGGTTGTATTTTTCTAGGAATATGTCCATTTTCTTGAGGTTGTCTAGTTTGTTAGAGTAATTCATAGTATTTTTCAATGATCCTTTGTATTTCTGTGGGGTCTGTTGTTATTTCGCCCCTATCATTTCTGATTTTGTTTATTTGAGTCCTTTCTCTTTGCTTCTTGGTGAGCCTGGCTAGCGGTTCATCAATCTTGTTTATCCTTTCAAAGAACCAGCTCTTGGTTTCATTGATCTTTTATATTGGTTTTTTTTGGTCTTTATGTCATTGATTTCTGCTCTAATCTTTATTATCTCCTTCCTTCTGCTCACTCTGAGCTTTTCTTGTTGCTCTCTTTATAAGTCTTTGAGATGTACAGTTAGATGATTTACTATCATTTTTTCTTGTTTTTTGAGGTAGGCCTGCAGAGCTATAAATTTCCTTCTCAGGATTCCTTTTATTGTGTCCCATAGATTTTAGATTATTGTGTTTTCATCATCATTAGTTTCCAGGAAGTTTTTAGTTTCTTCTTTGATCTCACTGGTAAGTTAATCTAACAAAGTCTCATTTAGAAGATAGGATCAAAACATTTTTTAAAACAAAACACAAATAAAGAAATACAAACCTTTGGCGTAATTGTTTCATGATTATTGAGAAAAAGTATGACCATGCAGTTAACAACAGGAAGCAATGCCAACACAATACAGGAAAGATTAGTCAATATCAGGACACAGAAGATATATTTTAACAACTCTGTTTATATCAGCCAAACTTGCTTTAATGAATGGTTTTTAGATCTTTTATAATTTCCTTTATATCATATCTAGATAATTGACTGTTACTGTTATGAAATGAATTGAAAATTTAAGATTCATATTAAGAATTGTTTTATCTTCCTCAAAGCTAGTTTTTTGTTCTATAGTAGATAGTATAGCAATCTATACTTTCTTATATCTTAGTATAAAATTGTTTAAACATTATAAATATAGAAAATTTTACTTACATCAAGTAGCAGTTAAGTAATAAGATGCTGCGGAATGAGTGTGAATCTATTGATATTATAGACACACACACCTACACTCACACCTATTGCTGTATTTTAGTGTTGTTTTTTGGGGAAGGACATTTATTATATCTGCTTTACTCTTCAAATATTTCTTACCAGTTAAAGAACTTTAAGAAGATATTCAAGCAACATATTTTAAATAGAAAATAATTTCTTGTTCTCAATGTGTTATGATGTGAGAAAAGAACTGTCACCAAGTTTCGATGTTTTCATTATGTAATCTTACATTTATTTCTTAGCAAATATTATCATAAATTAAATAACACTAGCATCCTATATAATAAAAGGCTAATATGCCAATTGTCCCCTCTACCAGGAGTTTGACTAAGGGGTGGGGACAGCCAGCCAACTGAGCATGGCCCCTCCCCATGGCCAGCCTGGCCCAATCAGCCCCAATCAGGGTGGGAAGGCCAGACCCCATCCGTGCACAAATTCCTGCACCGGGCCTCTACTAGTAAATAAAAATACCTGGTTAAGGCTACATTTAAACACTAAACTGTAAAATATAAGGGAAGAAAACATTATGTTTCCTTTATGTAATATGAAGCTACCAACTGTGTAATACTACAGATTACAGAATTTAATTATGTTAATGATGTCTTAGGTGGAAAAACTTTATCCACCATGTGCAAAGCTGAGGGGGAAATTATACTTCCGTTGTAGCCAGTCAGTGCACCCATTCTTCCATATTACTTGTGCGATATGTTTAAATGATTCATTTTTCTCTTTGTCAGTTGTGTTTGTAGACTATAATGCTTTTCGAGAAAAGTGATCCTAAAGTATCTCCTCAGTTCTTCTATAGAAAAGTAAATAGTACAATAAAGTGCAGCACCCATCAAAAAATTCCCCACACTGTGTCTGCACAATATTAATAGTAACAACACAGTTACCACTTTTAAGATTTAATGAGATGATATATGCAACTTTAAAACAGAATGTAATTTGAATAATTATGTTCCTTTGTTGGAGATGTTTTAGTCTAGTCTTATAGGAGCATTGGCCAAAGGTAGAGGTGTGGAGGTGGGAGGGGAGGGTTAGAAGGAGATATAGATCTAGTTAAATACAGATATGGAACTCAAAATATTTAGGATGTGAGTGGTCTAGTACCTTTAAAATGTTATTTTATTGCTGAATCATCTAGAGTTTTTCTTTACTCACTCACCTATCTTTTCAATATTATAGTTGAAGGAGATTATGTATAGAGTGCCTCAGACATTCTTGGGAATTGAAAAATTGATATGAGACTGGGGAGGTAGTTTTCAGAATGCCTAGAAAGATATATCAGTTGGCATAGAGGAATATCTCTCTTTCCATGACAATTCTAGAATAACCAAACAACATTTCAGATTTAAAAAAATATTTATAAAAAGTGCTTATTTAGGTTTAAAAAACTCATAGCAAACTTCAAACATTACTCTCTTGTTCTTTTTGAAAAAATAATAGTTATTTGGATGAGCAAAGAATATAACTGCAGTAGTAATTCTGAAATCTTGACTTTTAAAAAATCTGTTCATAATGTTCACTTATCTGATGACAAGACTGCTAACATAACTCAGTGTGATCATAATTTTAGGCATCTCAGATACGGATACATGACATCTGGTTGCCAGGTAAATGCCCATGAAATCAATATTCCATGCTTCTTTTAAACCACTAATGCAAGTTATCACTTTATAAAACTATAATTTTTATGTTCACTTGCATTCTAAATAAAATACAGTCCCTCCTTGAAGCATTGTTAGTTTTCAACTGTGTCAGTCTGCTTGATGTTCTAACTACATACCAAACATACTGATAAAGAATATCTGTTTCTCTTCTTTTTAAAATATATATTTTACTGTATCAAACATATATAAACATTATAAAAAATAAAAAAATATACTTAAGAAACTCTGAAAGGTAGTGAATAAGAGAACATATTTTAATCTGGAAATGTTCTATATAACTCATAGCTCTAGAAAATAACTTGTAGAATTTTTTGTAGGAACTCATCTATGCAGATTGCTTAAAAGTATGCCTAGAATTTAATAAGTACTTGGTCATTACTACATCTGTTCACCAATGACAGTGGCTGAAAATTGAGTTGCATTGGTATATCCACTTTCAGAAAATTGCATAAAGCAATATTTTTCATAATGCAGGTCATGATCTTCTATGGGTTCATGAAGGCAATTTTGTGAGTGATAATCCCATATTAAAAAATAAGGAATAGAATATTATGTAATTGAATAGAATTTTGAAAGTGTGTCGCATTATATATATATATATATATATATATATATATATATATATACATACATATATATTGATTTTTAATATTTTCTTTCAGATTATATTTTTACCTACATCATAGGTATGTATGACATATGTAGTTGCCTTAAAAATATTTTTATAGTATATTCAGGTATAGATAAAATTCACAGTTCTAAGTTAAATCATCAATGATTTAATCTTTAAAAACATTGATATTCTTTCTAAACATGTATTCTCCTTAAAGTAAAGTCATCTAATTTTGTTTTGCAGAGCATTTTTAATTAATTGAAATATATAAAACTTTACAGACACATTTAACATATTTATTTACTTATTGATTTATCTTATTATATAGCACAATGATTACTTATAAAATAAATATTGGGAAAAAGTTACAGTAGGAATAAACCCTAAAGTATGCATTTATTTTCTTCCCAGTTATGGTAACTTAGAACTAGATTTCTATCTGATTATTTAAATTTACAATTTATATCAACAAAACTTTTGGAGGTTCAAGGTATTATTCTTAATTCTATTTTACTTACCTTTAAGATAAATTTTATTCACATTAAATGGCAATGGAAGAGCTTGGGCTCAGTATTTTAGGGTCAACTTAATTTTTTGTAGAAATAAAAGTTTATTTTGTTTGTCCACTATAAATTGGATTATTTCTCTCTATGTTCAGAAAAAATGAAGAAATAATGTTACCAATCAATAACTCTATATTGTAATGCATGTAATAAAAATTATGAACCTAAAACTGCTATAAAATATAGTTTGTTAATTAAAAAAAACCAAAAACTTGAAATGACTAAATTGATTCAAAGTAACTTAATTGCATGTCACTTATAAAAAGCATCATTATTTAAAATGGCACAACAAAACCCAGCACTCAACACTGTAAAGGTGCCAGCACCTGGCCCAAAATGGCCAGGCGTGCAAACAAGAGGAAATTATGACCCGCATTCTTGTAAAGTCATTAGATCAGACTTAGCAATGACAAAGGTGATAGAACTAGTAGAAAATGGCTTTAAAATAACATTGTAAAAATTAACATGATAAGGAGAGAAATTCAAAAATAAAAACACAAAGGAAACATGGAGTGATTAAAACTGCAGTAACTGAAAGAAAAATGTCACAGGATGCAAGTCATACAGAATAGACAGTACAGGGATAAAGGACCCATGAACTTGAAGATATAATAACAAAAGCTACCCCAAATTAAGGAGAGAAAATAATATAGAGAAATCAGTGATCTGTGAGATATTACCAAGTTGTCACATTTATGACTGCAGTCCCAGGAGCAGAAGAGAAGGGAGCCTAATTGAAAACATTTAGCGTATGATTTTTTATACTATTTGATAAGAATTACTACATCACAGGTCTATAACTTCCATGAAGCCGAATAAGGATACACCTAACACAAGCTCCACAAAGGCACATAAGGCACATCACAATCAAATTACCTAAAATAAATGCTAATTAAAAATCAACTCTTAAAGACAAAGATAATGCATTCGTTTTAGAAGAACAAAGAATAACAAAAAACCTTTGTCAAAAAGTACAAGCAAGGAGAGGTTGGCATATTAAAAACACGGAAAGGAAGATGTTGTCAACTAGAATTTGTTAGTAGCCAAATATTTTTCACAATGAGACAAAATAATGTTTTCTTTTGTGGATATAGGAAGCTGAAATAATCTACATCTTAGTCTGCTCAGGCTGCTATCACAAGATACCACAGACTGAGCAGTTAAAAAAGAAAGAAAGAAATATGTTTCTTGCAAGTCCAGAAACTTGAAGTCCAAGATCAGGGTGCCAGCAGGGTCAACTTTGTGAGGAGTCCTTCTGGCTTACAGATGACGATCTAGTAGCTGTCTACTTCTATCATGAGGGAGAGCAAGAGTTCGAGAGAGAAAGAGAGCTAGGGAGGGAGAAACAAAGATTCTGTTATTTTCTCATAAGGAAAATTCCATCCTGAGGACCCTACACTCAGGACCTAATCGAAACCTTATTACTTCCCTAAGGCTAGATCTTCAAATACCATCACACTGGGTCAGGGCTTCAATGTGTTAATTTTGTGGTGACAGTTCAGCTCATTATACTAGTATACAGCCTGCACGGCAAGAAATACCTCTACTATTGCCCTATTCGGTTTGGCTCAGTGGATAGAGCGCTGACCTGTGGACTAAAAGGTCCCAGGTTTGATTCCGATCAAGAGCATGTACCTTGGTTGCAGGCACATCCCCTGTGGGAGGTGTGCAGGAGGCAGCTGATTGATGTTTCTCTCTCATCGATGTTTCTAACTCTCTATCCCTCTCTCTTCCTCTCTGTAAAAAAATCAACAAAATATATTTTTTTAAAAAGAAATACCTCTACTTCATTCTCCATATCAAGTTAATTGATTGAGTCTGATTGCTATGTCCTTCTTTATTTATCATTAGTGGATATATTTTTGTTCCTTTCCAGTATAATTACCTTTGTTATTGTCACAATCATTATACTTAACTTCCTAAATTATCTTACACTCTTCCCTTCACTTTCGTACCAACTTTTTCGTGTTATTACCTGAACACACTGAGGTGTTCTGACGCAGGGCTGTCCCCCACTGCTGGGGAAACCATTCTCATGGATCTTTCTCAGTTAATCAGCCATCTCTACTGGGTAGTGTTTTTGGTTATTAATGTTACTCACTTTCAGTTACTATATATCTTATTTGTAACCCTCGCTACCACCTGCAATTCTCTTATTCATTTTTAATTGTTTATCTTTTAGTCTCAGTATTTGCCCAATAGGTAGCAGATAGCAACAATCTTGTCTATATTTCTGTTACTACAAAAATACCTTGGAAATAATTGCCATTCAACAGACAATTGTTGAACAAATTTTTTGAATAACTTCAGTATTCTTCTTCCTGTTTCATTTCATTTAATTTCTTATTTTTTCTCTAGATTTGGTTCTTTTTCTCCATTCTTTCATTGATTGATTGACAGGTTTTGAAAAATAAATGTGGTCATGTCATCATCATATATCTGTGCTTGCTGAATTGGGTTGAGCATCTTCTTCCTAGAAAGCCCCATCCAGTACTCAGGTGTGTATGTATATGCACATAGCACACATACACTTCCATGCACATGCTGTTTTGAATTATCCCCTCAGCTCCCCACTGATATTCTGCTCCATAGGGAAGCCGTTTCTAAATCCTGCCTCACCAGCCCCAGAGCACTCCTTACTTTAGAAGGTGAGTCTTTATGTTCTTCCGTAGGATCCTCTGTTTTACCTCCCTGATGTAGAAATCACTTTGAAGTTTAATTGCTTGTCTCCACACAAAACTATTAAGTTCCTGGAAGATGGATCCCTTTTATTTTCATTTGTTGCTTCTTGTTATTTTTTTTTTGTAGTTTGCATGTCCTAAGCAATTAATGTATGAAAATACCCCAAGACTCTCTTTTCTTATTTTACTCTCTTTTCTCTCATTTACTCTGGATAATAAGAAAACCGCTATAATGAGATCTATCTGCCATCATCCAAAGATACATTGTTCCTCACCTCCTTGCCATCATTGATGAATTCTCTACATAGAATGCATGCCTGTCCTTTTTCTCAGATATCTGATTAGTTTGAATTAAAAAAAAAAAAAACTTCAAATCTAAATTAAGTCTTCATTCCTTTGTTTTGTATCCATTTATTTTATCTTTTTTAAAAATTTTACTTAAAGTATTACAAAGAGTATTACATATGTCTCTTTTTTTGCCCCCCCTCATTCCCCAGGCCTCCCTAACCCCCCAGTGTCTTGTGTCCATTGGTTATGTTTATATGCATGCATGTAAGTCCTTTGGTTGATGTCTTAACACCTCCCGCAATCCTCCCCAGCCTTCCTGCTGTAGTTTGACAGTCTGTTCAATGTTGCTCTGCCTCTGTATCTATTTTTGTTCATCAGTTTTTAAAGGTCTTTATCATCCATAAATGAGAGAGATCATGTGGTATTTTTATTTCATTGACTGACTTATTTTACTTAGCATAATGCTCTCCAGTTCCATCCATGCTGCTGCAAATGATAAGAACTCCTTCCTTTTTACAGCAGCGGAGTATTTCATTGTGTAGATGTACCACAGTTTTCTAATCCACTAATCAACTGATGGGCACTTAGGCTGTTTCCAAATCTTAGCTATGGTGAATTGTGCTCCTATGAACATAGGGATGCATATATCCTTTCTGATTGGTGTTGCTCGTTTCTTGGGATATATTCCTAGAAGTGGGATCACAAGGTCAAATGGGAGTTCCATTTTTAGTTTTTTTAGGAAACTCCATACTGTGGATAAAGGACTTAAATGTAAGATGGAAACCATAAAAATACTAGAGGAACCCAAAGGCAACAAAATCTCAGACATATGCCAAAGCAGTTTCTTCACCAATATAACTCCTATGGCATTACTAAAGAGAAAATAAACAAATGGGACTACACCAAAATAAAAAGTTTCTGTACATCAAAAGAAACCATCAACAAAATGACAAGAAAGCCCACTGCATGGGAGAACATATTTGCCAATGTTATCACCGATAAGGGTTTAATTGCCAACATTTATAGGGAGCTCATACAACTTAACAAAAGGAAGATAAACAATTCAATCAAAAAATGGGCAAAGAACCTAAATAGACACTTTTCAAAAGAGGACATTCAGAAAGCCAAGAGACATATGAAAACATGCTTAAAGTCACTAATCATCTGAGAGATGCAAATCAAAACAACAATGAGGTACCATCTCACACCTGTCAGAATGGCTATCATCAACAAATCAACAAACGACAAGTGCTGGAGAGGATGCGGAGAAAAAGGAATCCTCGTGCACTGCTGGTGGGAATGCAGACTGGTCCATTTACTTATTGGTAGTGAAGTGTTTCCTCTAAATTATTTACAGATTAAAATAACACATTAATCAGTTATGATTGACTGCTTTGCATTATAATTATATTTTATTTCAAATTCTATTAGTTTATATGCATATATAAGGACTATATCTGCCATATTTAGCATAAATGACTGTATAAGTCATTTTTTGAACTCTGGCACTATCTAGTGCCCTTCTTACATAAAAGGAACCAAATACTCTTAATCAATTATTACAATCAATTTTTCTAATTTTAGGTGATCATACAATTGTTTGCAGTTCCTATTAAAAACAGCTTCCTGGGCAAATATGCATATAAAATGAACATCTCCACAAAAAGTCTATTTCTAAGAAGTACTTCAAGTGAATTTGAAGAAGAGAAAGATTAGGAAACATTGGGTTATTCTATTTCCTGCTATTGACAGAGTAAAATATATCCATTTAATATAAAATCCACATAAAAGTCTAGTTCATTTATACATTTGAACTTATAAATGTGAACGCTACTGAGAGTTGTAATGTTTTTAATGTATTTGCTCTGTATATATTAAATGTAGTTTCTTTTGATCCACTTACCTAAAAATAAAATTAAATTTCTTGAACTACTCTTGTTGGATCACCTTTACTCAGAAAAATTTGATAATACAAATGAAATATAAAAATTTGTTTAAAAAAGAGACATAATTTAATATCTTTGATTTCAAATTCAAATAAATGAGAATTACATCCAATATGGCATTTTATGTACTAAGGATGTCTAGCCTTTTCAAACTAACCATTGAAAAGATTATGTTTAATAAGTAGAAATTTTTCTCTCTGAATTTGTAAAGCTTGTTAAGAGCCTTAAAACTAAAAAGATAAACCAAAGAACTTGCATACTTTTATGCATAGCCAATGGGCAAAGCCAATAGGGTAGGGAAGATCTAGGGGTGGGTGGGTAGGGACTAGGAGGAGAGAGGGGAGGGGAAATGGGAGATATCTATAGTATTAATAAAAATATATTTAAAAAATAAAATAAACAACAAATACAACATATCAATGCATGTGGATGGAGTCATCCGGATTGCAGGGCACTGTGTGTTGCTACTGAAATGCCTCAGCTGAACCTATGTGAGCAAGCTCCTCAGCCTTGAAAGAACATCAGTTAAGGCTATTGTTCTCACCTCTGTCAAAGTGATATTGCAGTCACACACCTTCCAACTATCTCAGGAAGCCATCCACCACTGGTCCTACATTACAGAGCTAGCCGGCATCATTGATCTGCTTGGAACTGCAGTGATTTGTAAGGCTGACTAAGCAAGTATTGTCAACTGGATGGAATCAAAGTAAGATAAAGTTTATAACTTAGGCAAAATCACCACAACAATAATAAGAGAAATGTTACTTAAAAAATATAAAATGATTGCAATTTTATCTCAGAATAGACAAATCCACTTAGTTATATATGTGTTAAACTATGACTTAAAATGAGTAATATTGTCCTAGCTAGTTTGGCTCAGTGGATAGAGCATTGATTGGCCTGCAGACTGAATGGTCCCAGGTTTGATTCCAGTAAAGGACACATACCCAGGTTGCAAGCTTAATCCCCAGTAGGGGACATACCTTAGCCAGCCAATCAATGATTCTCTCTTATCATTGACTAGAGGCCCAGTGCACTAAATCTGTGCACAGGTAGGATCCCTAGGCCTGGCTAGCAATCAGGGATGATCAGGTTCCCCACCTCTCCATCTCCCTGCCTCCTCCTTCCCTCACTCCTTCAGGGGCCTGCTGCCACCACTGGTCACCCACATGTTCCACACTACCCCCTGGTGGTCAGCGCACATCATAGTGAACAATCAAACTCCTGTCTCCCAGTTGAACTCATGAGGGAATACTTTGCATATTACTATATCTATATATCTATCTCTATCTCTATCTCTTATCTCTATATCTCTATATAGCTACATCTATAGATATAGATATAGATATAGATAGATAGATAGATAGATAGATAATTTCTAAGTCTCTTTCCCTCCCCCTTCCTCTCTAAAGTATATATATATATATATATATATATATATATATATATATATATATATATTTAAAATGAGAAATACTCATTTGTGGAATATAATGAACAACATAAACTGATGAACAAAAACAGATCCAGAGACAGAGAAGCATTGATCAGACCATCAAACCTCAGAGGGAAGATAGGGGAGGGTGGGGGTTCATCCAAAGGAATTGTATGCATGCATGTAAGCCTAACCAATGGACATAGACACCAGGGGAGTGAGGGCTTGAGTTGTGGGGTAGTGGGCAATGGAGGGATAAGGATACATATATAATACCTTCATCAATAAAGAAAAAATAGAATAAAAAAATGAGTAATATTACCAAGTGCTTGTATCATGTTACTGGCCTGCCAGGCACTTTCCCTAAGAGTTTGACGAATATGAACTCATAAACAGCACACTAACACTCCAAGGTAACACTTTTACCATCTCTATTTTCACTCACTGAGGAACTGAAACCCAGAGATTTCAGTGATTTGTTCACACAGCTGATAGTGGAGTAGCTAAGAAATGTTGCCAGACATTCTGACTCCAAAACTATGCCCTTAACCTTCTTACAGTACATTTTTTCAAATCACTCATTGATAAAATAATGTCAGATTACATTTCATCCAAACTAAAAGATCGAACAGGACAGTGTGTGTGTGCTCTTTATAAGAAAGAGCTAAAATTTTAAAACCTTCAAAATGCAAGATGCTGATACCATGTATGCTGTAACATGGAAAAATTTGAGGAATGTAGTAGTAGTACATTTGACAGGCGAATATTCTGGCACAACTGAAAATAAAAAATGGTAGCTGGATATTTCCAAATGTATTGAAGTGAACTGAAGATTTGAATGAACTAGTGATGCTGAATGATTATTAAGGAGTCATTTACTCTAAACAAGATAGGCTATTATTCAAGGGGTTGACAAATGCTGGCTCTGAGTCTCTGGAATAATCCAGACCAGGGTTAGCTTCGCAGTCCAGTTACGTAACACAAATCCAGGGAATTTCATGTTCCTCGCTTGGCCTGTCTCCTCATACATATATTACCAATAGTATTTACCTCGAAGAGTGGTTTTCATTGCTAAAATTTTGAGTGTAAAATGCATAGCTTAAGGCCTGGTACACAATTACAAATAAATAAATTCTAGATATTATCATTAATAACAAGTATTTTTAATTAACAATGAAACTATAAAATTTAATGATTATTGCCTGTCCAATGTGGCTCAGTCGTTGAGCATCAACCTATCCACCAAGAGGTCACTGGCTGGATTCCTGATCCAGGCACATGCCCAGGTTGTGGGCTTAATCCCACTAGGGAGCATTCAGGAGACAACTGATCAATGTTTCTCTCTCATCCATGTTTCTCTCCTTTCTCCCTCTCCCTTCCTCTCTCTCTTTCTAAAAAAAAAAAAAAATCAATAAAAACCTATTTTAAAACAATTTAGTGATTATTAACTTTTCTTGGTTTGACCTTAGCATTTTATAGGTGTTTGAATTTAATATGCTTCTATAAATTTATCCATATCTCTTTATATATATTTGATTTATATTATATATAATATTATACATTATATATATATATATATATATATATATATATATATATATATACACAAAAATATGTTTTCATTAATTTTAGAGAGAGAGGAAAGGAAAGAGAGAGAGAGAGAGAGAGAGAGAGAGAGAGAGAGAGAGAGAGAGAGAGAGAGAAATATTGCATTGGGAATGAAATGAAACCTGGGTATGTGCTTTGACTGGGAATCAAACTTGCAAACCTTCAGTTCACGAGACAACACTCCAACCAGCTGAGCCACACTGGAAGATAATGTATTTAGTCAAATTTCACCAAAAATCTGATGCAAAAATGACAGACCTGGCAATGGTACCACTAAGAAGTCTGCAGGTATTAAGGTGATTTCACATATTGGCCTCTTTCTTGGAAGACAATTTGACTACAGTTTTCTAGCAGCTCAGTCTACACATATAACGAACCAATTTACTCCTAAAGGCTTGTTATCGTCAAGATGCTCTAGAGAAACAGAACTAAGAGGATGCTTATAGAGGTACGGGGAGAATTTGTTTTAAAGAATGGGGTCATCCGATTGTGCGGACTTGGTAAATGTGTGATCTAAAGGGTGGGTCAGCTGTCTGGTGAGCCTGGGAAGAGTTGCAATTCACTTTTAAAGGCAGTCCTCTGGGAGGAATTCTTCTTAGTCTGAGGAGGTAACTCCTTCAACTGATTGAATGAGTCCCACCCATGATATAGAGAATAATCGACTTTCTTAAACTTAACTGATGTAAATGCTAATCTCATCCAAAAAGGTGTCTTCACAGAAACATACAAGGTAACATTAAACCTGATTTTGTAGTATGTGGCCCTGCTAAGTGGACACATCAAATTAATAATTATAGCTTCCCATTCCTTATAGCATATAATCTTCAAGCCATCATGTTAGTGCATAGTGTTAAACTGAATAACATGTCTGGACATTCATTTGGATGACACCATTTTTCTTTGCAGTAATACTTTGGAGCCACAAATTCTTTCTCAAAAACCTACTTCCTCTGTTACTTTCCCCATTAGTAGATAGTCTGGAATGATGCGATTGGGTAAAGTTAATTAATATTTTAAAATTACATACACATGCACATTTGGATTTATAGATAAGTATGGATTTTCACTCGTGCTGTTGAGACTATACTTTTTACTTAAGTGAGCTACAATAGTAAAGCACAGAGAGAATCTTTGAGCTTTAATGAGTAAGTACTTGTATTTGTCAGTAACAGAGATCCAGTAATGGAATTGTTCTGGTATGGTTTTTGCTTGAGATTGTATTTTTAGTGAAAGCTGTGTTTTATTTATACTGAAAAGCATAGAAAGCTCATTAGGTAATAACTTGGCTATCAGTGTGTGTGTGTGTGTGTGTGTGTGTGTGTGTGTGTGTGTAATAAAAAAGCAGCAAGCAACAGCTAAACACATAAGATTCTGGACAGGGGAGGCAGTTCTAGGATATTATCAAGCAAAGTAAACATGGGTATGGCTGTTATGCAGATCTCCATTCATATATTTCCAGATTTAGTCACCCTTATCTTTTTGGTACAGAGGGAAACATCCTTACAAATGGAGATGTCCCTTAAGAATGTAAATTTATCTTACAAAGGGTAACTTCTCCTTTTTCAGAGCTTTTCCTATATCTACTGTTTCTGAAAAATCATCAGCCTAAAAAAACCCGTATGTCAAAGGGACATATTTTGGTGTGACAAATTCTGCTCTTGTTCAGCATCATCAAAGCTCATTTACAAAAATCAAGTGATTTTGTAAATCTTTATAAGTACTATGTTTTCCACCTCTTCTGTTTTAGGGAGCAAAATTATATTCAAAAATTAAGATTCCTTTGCCAGTATTTAACACAGATATGTTATTGGGTAAGTTGGGGTATCCCTTTCCCCACTGAGTGCTGGGAGTGGAGTCCATATGATATCTCAAGACAAAGAATTTTCTGAGACTCCGGAGGAAGATGAGTGATTTTTATGTGCATAGAATTACATGCCTGGTTTCCTGAATCCCATTTTCCTTCATCCAGTCTTGGGCAAGTGTTCATTGTGGTTTCAGTAGAGCTAAAAGCAAAGCCAGTATCCAGAGTTTCCTTTCCATATTGCAGCTGGATCCACAGCATCAGGGTAGTTGCAGTCCATTAGTGTACTTTGGAGTCCATGAGGCTGTGGGCCATGTGGGTGAATGCAGGTAGAAGAAGCATGAGTCCCCCCCTCCCCTCCTCCCCAAGTCAGGAGTCAACTGAAAGGAACCCAAGAGAGTGAATTCCTTTGTTCAGTGAATTAAGCATCCCAACTCTTCTGGAGCTTGCAGTGGCCACACCCATTCTGACCAATGACCTCTGTCCTCAGATGTGACCTTTACTAGTCCCCCAACTTTATTGGGCACGGGTCTGTCTCTCCTCTACCTAGCCCCCTTTCCCCAGTGATCTGCAGGGGGGTAGACCAGTGGCTCCTGGATGGTAAAGCTGCAGCTTCCTGGCAAAGCTGCCCTAGTGACATGCCTATAATTCTTGGCCTTCCCTTTGTTCCTTTCCTGTTGTTAATAACTAGGTTAACTGCAATGATATCAAATTCACTGCAGGAATTATAACGATGTCACAAGCCAATAATAGATGCAGGATAATGTCTCCTAATAAGCCAATAAAAAAACAGCATACTCCAAAGCAGCGATGGATTCAATACACTATTGTTCTAGGCCAGGGGAGATTAAAAGAAAAAACAACAACAACAAAAAACAAAACTGAAGTCTGAATTTAATTGAGGTGTAACTTGATACCGGTTAATCCTAGGGCGAGACAATTTAGACAACAGAGAGCTGAAGTCCAGCTGCCAGAGCAAAAAGTAAAATGTCATTGTTACCATAGAGCGCCTTGCTGGGGTATGATAGCACCAGTGCTGATAGGCAGGCAAACTGACTTCATTTGCAAGATCACTGCAGGCATGCTTACCATAGCAGAACTAACACCCCAAAACTCAGCAGAGTCACCTTGCTCAGATTGAATCTTTCCAAAAGTCCTAACAAGCTCTCAGTACTTATAATCCAAATGTCCCCTTGCCATAGTTGCTTCTGAGATGTTTCTCATGCTAAGCCTCTAGCTATGTCCTTCAATGGCTGAGCTGCTGTGTGTTTATCCTAGCTAATAAAGAGGGAATATGCTAATTGACCCTCACACTGTCAAAAAGATGGTGGCACCCATAGCCAATAAGGAGAAAATGGGCTAATTGACTGCCCCACCCTCAAAGACGGTGGTGCTCACAGCCAATAATGAGGGAATATGCTAATTGATTGACATGCCCTCAAAGATGGTGGCACCCACAGCCACAAGATGGAGGTGCCCAGTCCCCTCAACCCCCAGCTTCCCAGGGCTGATCCAAGGGACAGGCAAGCCTTGGATGGCAGCTGCCCAACCTCCCAGGGCTGCCCAAGGTAACCAGGTAACCAGGGCCGGCCAAGGCTTGTGCTGCTGGCAGTGGCAGCAGCAGAGGTGTGATGGAGCATCGCCTTCCCCTGATTGCTGGGTCACCTCCCACCCCTGAGGGCTCCTCGACTGTGAGAGGGGACAGGCTGGGCTGAGGGAACCCTCTCCTAGTGCATGAATTTTCATGTGCCAGGCATCTAGAAAAGAATAAAAGATAAAATGATGACATCTTGAGAAGTCTTACTTTGTGTTTATACCAAAACAACTTTAACACTTAAACACAATTTCATTTTTATCAGAAAGAAGAGGATTTTAAATAATATACAAAAACACCACCTTTATTTTTTCATAGGAGGTAGAACTCTGATGCAATAAGAAAACCTATTTTTAAAGTAGTTGATTGTATAATTTGTGTCTCTATTTGCTAAGATAATACAACCTTCATTGTGTAGAATCCCAATGGAATGCTTTACTAATGCAAGATCATTGTTATTCTTGAATACTAAAACTTCTACCATACCCCATGTCATTCATAATGTAATGAAGTCAGTAATGGATATGAGAGAGCACATTGATTTTTAGTTAAGAAAGTCTGATCTCACTTGTATGCAAAGTGATTAATTGTCAAATACTCAGTGTGCCCTGCATAAATGCTTTCTATTTCAACCACTAATGAAGGCTTCCTTTTGAGACCAATTAAATAAGGTGGCAGAACGAGAAGTTAATTTAAAGTCATTGTCCACCTGTTTTACACATGCATATAAGACAACATGTTGTTCTATAGCATTCTGTGTGATTTCTTGAAGTTGTTTCCATCATGTCTTTATATGAATTCTTTAATTTTAAAGAATTTTTAGAGCATATTATAACATGAAGAGTTTTTTATTATATAAACACTTCTGAAATTTTCTTGTTTTACATTCTGTTCATTATAAAGGGGTTGGAAAAACAAAGGCAAAATACAAATTGGAGATTGTCAGGTTATAATGAAGATCAAAATAAACAGTTTAGTCACACATATAAACAAATATAGATATTTCCATATGTGCACGTTGTCAATTGATATGAGAAGTATATAGATAATGCTCCAGGAGTAGAAAAAAATAACAAAATTAAGTTGGGAAAAAACTGAAAAATAAGTGATATAGAAAAGAAAATATTTGAGCTTCCTGAGACAGGATAGTGTAGAGAGGATACTCAGGGAAGGAGGAAGGAATTAAATATAAGGTTGTGAATGTAAAGAAAATGCTGATTGTGCAATATAGTGATCTTAGTATGAGGATAGGTTTTATTAGACAGTCTCCAATCATAAGCATGGCATGACAATAAGTTTTACTTTATACCTACAGGCTCTGTTGAAATAGTGAGGAAAGGATAAACACAAGACTCTATTTTACATTCACTTGGCATGTGTTAATCATGCTCTCAAATATTTATAACAAAACCACAATGCATTAAAAGAGTTAGCACGGAGCATAAAGATGCATGCTCTTTTGAAAACTTTATTAAGCATTATATACAATGTCAAAGGATTAAATTCAACAAACAATATATGTGTTATCTGAAGGATACACCTAACATTCTGATACCTAACATTATGATATTAAAAAATGCATTATTAAAAATCATCTTGATATATAAAAATTACAGAGAAAAGACAAAGTATTTCAGTGTACTGATATCATACAAAATGGTTACAGAAGGCTTTATAGCTAAAAATAATAAGCATTATTTTGTTCACTTTTTAAAAATAAAAATTATAAAAGACCATAAATACTTTGTTTTAAAAAAAACATTTAGGATACTTTAATTTATAATGAGAATTACACAAAAGTTATATTTGACCAAGGGTTGGAAGAAAGAAATTCTTACTAATGCTAGAATTTCATTTAACCCATACTTTTAGATTATAAATTTCTAAGTTTGCAAATCAAAAGGAACTGTATCATATCATTGAATCAAGATAATCATCATCACTTTTCTTTCTTCCTTTCTTTCTTTCTTCCTTCTTTCCTTCCTTCCCTTTCCTTTCTCTTTCTCTTTCTTTTAACCTTTATCTTTCTTTCTCTTTCTCTCTCTCTTTCTCTCTCTCTCTCTCTCTCTCTCTCTCTCTCTCTCTCTCTCTCTCTCTCTCTCTCTCTCTTTCTTCTTTCTTTTCCCCACCGAGGATATTTTTCCATTGATTTTTAGAGAAAGTGTAAGAGATAGAGAAAGACAGAGAAAAATATCTATGTGAGAGAAACACATCAATTGGTTGTCTCCTGCATGAGCCCAACCAGGGCCTAGGCCTGGGAGCAGCCTGCAACCCAGATATGTACTCTTGCCTGGAATTGAACCCAGGATCCTTTGGTCCACAGGCTGACAGTATATCCACTAAGCCAAACCAGTTAGGGTAATCATCATATTTTATATGAATAAAGTAGTCATGCATATTGCTTCTAGATAAATTTTTGCCAGGGAATCATGCATGTACTTGGCTGAGTTCTAGTTTATCCCAAAACACCAATGGATACACAATGCAAAAGAAGGATATTGTAATTGATAATGATTATAATAATCTTACATATTATCATTTACTGTAATAATGACATAATAAAGGAAATATGCATGTGCATAAATTTAATGCACACCTGTAAAGAAATGAAATTTATATAAAAAATAAGGGTAAACTATTTTTTAAATCACCAAAAGTAAAATTAGCCCAAATTCTGAAATCAAACTGGAGTAAAATGGCTAGATTTTTTTTCTACACATATAGATATACTTTTTAACAATAATGAAATTTCATTTTAAAAAGTACAAAGAGCTTTCTTCTAAAATATCATGTGTAATATTTTTAAATGTTGACAGATCTAAGCAATATTTTATTTTGTGACAAGTATTTTTTTATTTTGCTGATTTACATGACTTATTTTGTAATAAACTATCTTCTATTCTAAGCCTAGATAGATGGAAATGCTTTCATTTCACTTGATATCTAAAAGTAATATGCAAATTAACCCTCACTCCATTATACCCACAAGCCACGCCCACCAACCAATTAGGAGCAAATATGCAAATTAACTCAACTAAGATGGCAGCGGCCACAGAGCTGGAGTTGCCCCGGGCAATGGAGGAAGCCAGGGCCCTGAGCTCTACTCAAGGCTACAAAGTTTCAATTATAGAAGACAAACCCCAGATACCTGCTGGGCTGGGACCTTGGGTTGCCAGGGGCAACCCAGGATTTGAATGGGGGACCAAGGCAACAAAGTTTCAATTATAGAAGTTAAATAAATCCCAGATACCTTCTTCCAGCCAGGCAACCCAGTAGGGACCTGAACCCTGAAGGGGTTGTGGGCAACCTGAAATGGCCCTCAGCCCCTCACCCAGAATACCCAGGAACCCCAGTAAGGACCTGAACCCTGAAGGGACTATGGGCAGCCTGAAACAGCTATCAGCCCCTCACCCAGGCTGGCCTGGCACACTAGCAGGTGGACATCCCCCAAGGAGTCTCAGACTGCAAGAAGGCAAAGGCTGCGCTGAGGGAGCCCCCCCCCCCCCCCCCCGCCTGAGTGCACAAATTTTTGTGCTCCGGGCCTCTAGTACATACTAAAAATGTAAAAATCTGGAATTTAATGTGGAGTGCAAATTCAGAGCTAACTCTGTAGTGATCAGGTGAAATTTGAAAACTAACATTGAAAAGTTAATGGGAATTTTGAACTTTAAATGTTTCTATATTTCTAGTTGATATATCCTCTAACCTTTGGTTCATCTATTTATATTTGGTTCATTTATTTATATTTTGAAGCAAAAAAATAAGAATATGAGAAATAAAAAACATTGCTGGTAAAATGGTTATTTTTTAGCTATAAAGAAACCTATAATCATTTTACATTATATCAGTACACTCAAATACTTTTTCTCTACATGAAAGTTTTAAATATTAAGGTAATTGTTAATAATTCATTTAAAAAACCTGAACATTTTGCATTTTATAATTTAATACCATTTGGATAATGCATTTTTTGTTTGTTGAATTCATACCTTTTGACATTGTGTTTAATGCTTAATAAAATTAAAATGAGGGTGTGTATCTTCATATGCTAACTCTATTATGGCCTTGTAGTTTGTTATTTTTGAGAAAGTGACAAATATGCTAAGTGTATACATAGATGCCATTTTATCAGAAATTCATGTTTTTATATAAATGACATATAATCCCGATATGACTAATAGGTACATCAATATAATATGTGTTTTAACATTAAAACTGTTTGTGTGTGTGTGTGTGTGTGTGTGTGTGTGTATATATATATATATATATATATATATATATATATATCCTATCTAATAAAAGAGTAATATGCAAATTAGGCATCATTCTGTGACAAAGATGGCCGTCCCAATGGCCACAAGATGGGTTCCCCCATGGACACAAGATAGTGGCGCCCATAGCCACATCCTGTCTAATAAAAGAGTAGTATACAAATTAGGTGTCACTCTGTGACAAATATGGCCACCCCCATAGTCATAAGTTGGCTTGGCGGTGCCCAGTCTGGCTCAGCCCCACCACTGAAGTGGTCAGGTCTGTTAACTAGGCAGGTGTAGGTATCTATGTTACCAGAGCTGTATATTGCAGAGGGTGCCCATCACCCAAAGTCAGATCTTCTCCTGTCATCTTATATTATGACCCCCTGCCACCGTTCTTCCCCCTGGCAATCACCATGCTACTGTTTGTGTTCATGAGTATCAGTTTTATGTCCCACATATGAGTGAATCACATAATTCTTAGCTTTTTCTGTCTTATTTCACTTAGCATAATGTTCTCAAGGTCCATCCATGTTGTTGTAAAAGGTGGTATTTTCCCTATTTCTTAAAAAATTATAGATCACCCTAGTCAGTTTGGCTCATTAGATAGAGCATCGGCCTGTGGACTGAAGAGTCCCAGGTTCGATTCTGGTCGGGTTATAGGTTCGATCCCCAGTAGGAAGTCGTGAGGGAGGCAGCCAATTAATGATTCTCTTATCATTGATATTTCTGTCTCTCTTTCCCTCTCCTTTCCTCTCTAAAATCAATAAAAATATATTTTAAAAAGAAAAAAATTATAACAGATCTTTAAAATGTTGCCTTTGAAAATATGAATATTTATGGAGCCCCAAACATAAATTTGCAATTCATTTACCATCTTTATCAACACATTTCTTTTTCTTTTTTTCTTTCTTCTTTTCTTTTATGAATGCACTCAGTACCGAGGCAGTTGTGTAAAGAATCTTTTTGATCTCTGACCTGGAATATGTACAGGTCATATTTTCTTTTTCTTCTGAAAATAAAAGCAGAAATGAAAATATAGAAGCCAAAGAGGATGGAGGGTGATTCTGGAGGTTAAATCAGAGAATATAACCAAGATCACATGGCTGTCATTTTGCAGGAGTCTTTGCCAGTTTATCTCATTCAGTCCTTAGTCCATCCATCTGAAAGCAACTATATACTCACTATTTGATCTCAGGGAACACAAAGTGAGAATAAGGAGCTATTTTTGTTTTGAATTCTAGCTCTCAATGTCTTCTTATGGTTATCTAATTATTTCCAGAGTATTCGATTGTATTAGTGGTTACATAAAAGCAAAACTGAGTCTATGCCACCTGGTATAAAAACTTCACACAAAACAGTATTCATTCTAAGTCTAAGTATTACTCTTCTACATGTCCTTACTTTCTCTTGACCATCTGATCACCTTTTCTTTTTACTATTTCTTAAATTCACGCTATCCTCTTTAAGGTGTTCATATGTTCTATTATATCAAGAGACTATTAACCTCTACCTCCTCTCCAATATACACCATTTCTTCCTCATATCTCCAAAGTCATCTTTCCCAAAGCCCTACCATTCTTTGATAATGTCCTTTGTTGTCTTTGTTCTATCTCAGAATATTATAATAGACTAGGGGCCCAGTGCACAAAAATTTGTCCACTCGGGGGTATCCTTCAGCCCGGCCTGTGCCCTCTTGCAGTCTGAGACCCCTCTGGGGATGTCCACCTGCTGATGTCCACCTGTTGGGGTGTGACAAAGCCTGGGTGAGGGGCTGAGGGTAGTTTTCAGACTGGCCACAGCTCCTTCAAGATTCAGGTCTCTACTAGGGTGCCTGGCCAGTCTGAGAGAGGGGCTGAACGCCATTTTCAGGCAGCCCACAGCTCCCATTGACCCTCGGGGCCATCCGCCTGGGAAGCCATCAGGTGGCCTTGACACACCCGATGGCTTCCCAGGACAGAGCCTCAGGGTGGCAGGCTGGTCTCGCCCTGGGCTTCCACCTGGGAAGCAATCATGTGTGCCCCAAATGATTGATTCCAGGCTGCAGCCTCTTCCTGCCCTGCTCCTCCCACCCACGGCTTCAGCCACTGGCTTACTTGCTCTTCCCATCCTGCGCTTTGGCTGGACCCTGTGTGCGGCTTCTTGGAGCTGCCCTCCACCATCTTGGCCAGGCTAATTTGCATATAGTCACTCTGATTGGCTGGTGGGCGTGGCTTACCCGTCCCAAAGAGACGGTTAATTTTATTTATTTTATTTTTTTAAATAATAAATTATATATATATATATATATATATATATATATATATATATATATATTATTGGTTTTTTACAGAGAGGAAGGGAGAGGGATAGAGAGTTAGAAACATTGATGAGAGAGAAACATCAATCAGCTGCCTCTTGCATACCCCCCACTGGGGATGTGCCCACAACCAAGGTACATGCCCTTGACCGGAATCGAACCTGGGACCCTTAGGTTCGCAGGCTGATGCTCTATCCACTGAGCAAAACCAGTCAGAGCGAGACGGTTAATTTTAATATTACACTTTTATTAGTTTAGATACCAGATTTCCCTGTTCTCTAATTCCCTCTTTATCATTCTTTTACTTGGTCTTTTATTTCACATTGAGGCATACCTTTCACTTGAAATATCAAGTCTTTAATTCATTTAGAACCATTGATATATTTTTTCATTTTTTCTATTAGAATTCCTGTAATATCACTTTAATAGTATCTTGAGAATTGGTAAACTACATTTAGTCAATATCCCTCTGTAAGTAAAAGCCTATTGTGAAAAATAGAGGACACAATTCTGATGGGCAAAAGAAAGATAGATATCTATGTAAATTGAAGAGGAAAATGGCAACTAGTATTAATGATCATAAAATGATGACCATATACTTTAATTCATTTGAGTCTGGAATAAGTCATTGGAAAGTCAAAAGATAAAATATATAAAATAATAACTTTAACATTTTTGTCTGTTTTGCTTCTGATGGAACTTTAGAATTTAGCAAATACAGAATAATAGCAAATGCAAAAATTTTAAATACTTGCTAATGAGTGAATTAATGAAGTTCTTATATTTATTTAATACTATAAAGACCCATTTTGTTATCTTGTTTTGACATCTAATAAATGAAAATATGTCATATTAAGGTATATCATAATCTTCTATAATAAAAGCAAAACATGCAAATATGACCATCACCACCAGCCAATCAGAGTGGCTGTATGCAAATTAACCCAGCCAAGATGGAGGCCAACAGCCAATCAGAGTGGCTGTATGCAAATTAACCCAGCCAAGATGGAGGCCAACAGCCACGGAACTTGAGCAAACCTAAGGGTTCTGTTGCAACTGCCTGCCTATGCTGGCAGTTGGAAGTGGCACTAGGGCACCAGGAAGTGGGAAAGCAAGGTGGCGGGCCGGGGAGC
>PVJC01011557.1:0-41282 GCA_004026665.1 Murina feae
CCCTGCAGCCTGGACTGCCTGTTACCCCTCTGGCCCCTGCTGTCCTGAGCCGGGGCCAGTCAGCGCCCCCTGTAGGTCCCCCAGGGCGTCTCCTGGGAGAAGGAGCAGCTGGACATGGCATGGCCAGGGCCCGCGGGGCTGAGGGCTGCGCCTGGGGCAGGCGGGTAGGAGTGGGTGCCTGTCGGTGGGGCGATGGCAGGGCTGGCCCAGCGGCACCTGTGGGAGCGGCGTTCGTACCGTGAGCTCACAGCAGCAGCAGAGCCCGCGGTGCGCCGGGCGGCGGGCGTCCTGCAGTCTCGTAGGTCCCAGAAGTCGTCCTGCCCAGGACCAAGAGGGCCGCCGAGGGCAGGGAGTGTGGACCAGTGTCCGCCCAGCGGTTGGGTTGGGCAGAGGATGGAGCTGAGCTGCGGCCTTGGTGCCATGGGGAGCGACTTAGTTCTTTCCGTTCTAATGTGCCACGTGTGAGGCTCGGGGCGGGGGGCGAGGTCCATTCCCCACGTGTAGTCTGAGGACAGGCCTGTGCAGGGTGGGGATGGCGGCCTGGGGAGACGGGGCTCTGCCTGCTGGAGGCCAAGGTCCTAGTTAGGGGGACATTCCTGTCCAAGTAAGACTCCTTGCTGTATGCCCGTCTGTCTGTTTGTTTTGGGGGTGGGATGGGGTGGTGTGCGGGAAGCCTGCGGGGGCCAGCTTTCTAAGGGGAAATGGTTCTCGCTGTGGAAGTCCCGCTGCTGCTGGGAACTGCCCCTCCGCTCCCGCTCGCTGGGCTGGCTGGTCGCTGGCTGGGGTGAGGCCAGAAGAAGCCCAGGTTGGGGGATGCGGGTGCCCGGCTCGGGGAGCACTGGACCTGCAGAACCAGGCAGGCCCCGGCGCGGTCTCTGTTGCCCCTTCCTGAGGGGCCTCATGGCCGTTCCGAGCAGCACGAGAGTCAGGCTGTTGGGCAGCGGTTGTCCCTCTGCCGCTTGAAGACTGGTGGACACTGTCATCACCACCACTGGGCAAGGGGGTTTCATGCTGTCAGTTTACAGATGAGACGGAGGCTCGAGGGGTCTTGTGCCCAGTAAATGTCAGATGCCTTTCTTTTTGGTACTTATTCGGTTGAAAATAGTAGTAATTAGTCACTAGAGGCTGGATGCACGAAATTCGTGCAAGAGTAGGCCTTCCTTCCCCCGGGTGCCGGCACTGGCTTCCCTCCGCCGGCTGGCAGGCCCCCTCGCAGCCCGGCTTTGTCCGGAAGGACGTGTGGTCTGATATTATAGCATATTACGCTTTTATTATTATAGCTTGTTAATAGGTCAGCATCACTGTGCCCAGACACTGGGCTCCCTGTGACACTGGGCCTGCTGCACCCCCCCACCCCCCGGCTGTCTGTCTGTCCTGCTGCTGCACAGGTCGTCTCTGACGTTCAGCGGCTTGGGGGCATGGCGGCTTTCTGTGCCTCTCACTTCTCTGGCGGATCAGCTGTTGGGCTCCCAGGTGACCCTGGAGAATGGGGCTGAGAGAGCAAGCCGGGCCGGGTGGGGCGGGCGGCCGTGGGGCTGGCGTTACGTGGGAAGGCCCCCGTGACCCCGCCCTTGTCTTCCTCCAGAGTCCCGGCCATGGAGGACCTGGGGGAAAACACCACGGTCCTGTCCTCCCTGCGGTCCTTGAACAACTTCATCTCTCAGCGCGTGGACGGAGCAGCGGCCCTGGATGCTTCGGCCTCGGCCCCAGGCTTCCTGCAGATGCAGTACCAGCAGAGCATGCAGGTGGGTGCCCTGGGCAGCGGCGTCTCTGGCTGAAGACCCCTATCTGTAGGGGAGCGCCCTGCGCTGGGGTCGGGGTCCCCCGGAAAACACGGCCCTCAGGCAGGCCGGGTGGTTGCTCACGCCGCGTCCTCGCTCGCCGCCGATTCTGTGGGCGAGGTGCCACAGGGACGTGGCTCTCGTGGTAAAATTGGTTTCCTTTCACGTCGTTTGGCTGTGATTCCTGGACCCACGGCCACGGCTGACGTTAATGGGCACTTTCTGTGGCTGCGGCTGGTCAGTGTCTCCCAGCCCTGAGGCCAGCTGGCCGTCTCCCGGTCCCTAACGTGGGCGTCCAGAGTTTGGGGGAGAAAGCGGGAGGGAAGCAGGGTCTGGCCCTGACCCGTCCTGGTTAACAGCCCGGTCTGTCGGCCGTGCCCAGGGGCCTGGAGCGCAGCGTGCGCTCACGGTGACGAGCTCCCAGGCCCTCGCGATGGGGATCGGGAAGCCGGCTGTTCGGCTAATTGAGGAAAACCCACGCTGCCTGGCTCCCTGGAAGGTGGACGCCTGGGGAGCGAGGCCGTGGGTGCTACAGACCCTTGTGGGTGCCAGGGTCGTGAGTGAAGGCTTGGGAACGTGAGGCCTCAGACTGCGGGAGGCCATCTGCAGATCTTGGCTTCCGCCTGCCGTGGGGTGATTTTGACCGTTTTACTCTGATTATAGGCTTATTTGCTCTGTCCCATTGCTCCCTGTACACACAGTTGTAAAGGGGTCAGGTCTCCTGAGGGCGTCAGCGTCTAAGGACTTGTGGGGTCGGGGTCAGTCCTCGTGGGGGCAGAACCACTGAGTCCACACGGGCTGCGCCCTCCTCTCCGGTTGGCCCTCGTGGTGCTGGGGCCGCGCAGTGATGGTGTCTGTGTCAGACGTGGGTGCTGCTGGGGCCATTGGGTGATAGTGTCCTGAGCCGCCCGGGGGCCCCTGCTGCTCTGGGAGCCCCAGGAAGCTCAGGCGCATTCATTCGCTGAGGAATTGGATCGCTTTCTGTTTGTTAGCAGTGGACTAAGTTGCTCACTCCCGTTTTTTGGTATGGACTCTTTTTTTTATTTTGAAGTAAGTTTTCTTGTGTTAAAACATTTTTTATTGAAATAACAGTGGTAGGAGGTTATACTGTGATCCTTGCCCACTGGTTGAAAAAAGTAATGATTTTATTGATGCATATGACTGGGGATGTTTGGCCTGTCAGGACTGTAAATCTAGAATCTTGGAGGCCCCCAGTTCTCACTCGGTGCTGGGGGGTCAGTGAGTGAGTGACAGCCAGAGTGAGCACCTGCTGTGACCCCTGGCCCGTCACAGGGCTCCCCTCGGCGCTTCTCTCTCCCAGCCTCCCCAGCTGAAGGTCAGTATTGCCCCCCAGGCCCCTCCTCCCTCCTTTGAGTAAGTTTCCCGTTTCCGATAGAAAATGTTCACAGTTTGCTCTGCTACACATCAGTGTTTGTGTAAATATAAAAATGGTCCAGCTGGCCAGTGTGGCTTAGTGGTTGAGCATTGACCTAGAACTGGGAGGTCACAGTTCATTCCCGGTCAGGGCACTTGCCCGGATTGCTGGCTCCATCCCCAGAGGGGGGCTTGCAGGAGGCAGCCGATTCATGATTGTCATCATCGATGTTTCTGTTTCCCTCTCCCTCAAAAAAAAAATAATGTTTCAGTTACTTCCCTTCAAATGCAGTCAACATTCCAGGAAGACGAGGCCCATGGATCCCGTGTGTCTGGGACTCCTGGTCCCTGTGTGGTGGTGCCCCTGGAGCTGGGTGCTGGGCCACCTGCAGACACAGCGGGGCTGCGGAGGCCAGCGTGTTTGGTGGAGAGTAGAGTTAGGAACCTCCACATGCCAGCAGGTGGGCAGAGCAGTGAGAGAAACATCAGAGGGGGAAGGAAGTGTGGCCTTGGGCCCCCACCAGTGGGGAGGGCGAGGGGGCGGGCATCCCCTTTCGCTGGCCCGATTTCTCACCCTTGGCACCCTGACATGTTGGGCTGGATTGTGTTTGTTTCGCTGGACCTTCCTGTGCATTGACTTTCCTGTGGTTAGACATCTCTGGCCTCTGTGCACTAGGTGCCCGTCGCACTCATGTTACCCCCTCCTCCGTGACGTCGTCAAGTGTCCCTGGTTGAAATAAGAGCCACTTGCTCTAGCCCAGTGCTTCTCCAATTCTAATGTGCATGTGAGTCCCTGAGAGTGCGTGTAAGAGGACGACTCTGATTTGGGGTTTCTGGGGTGCACGCGAGACTCGGCGTGGCTGTTGAGTGTCCAGGAGGTGCTGCGTGCTGGATCGCAGGCCGTTCTGGAGTGGCCAGGTGCTAGTCCGCGTGGAGAAGAGGCCCTTAGAGCCGGTGATTCTTTGAAACCAGTTAGTGTGTCTTCTGAGTCCCTTCAAGGCTGGCACTCACCGCTGTTTACCTGCCGTCTGTGGGAGGCAGGCTTCTAAGGTGGTCGTTGATGGACCCATTTAACCCAACGCTGACTAGGGGTTGTGGCAATGAGATTTGCGAGTATAGTTATGTTCTCAAGTCAGAGAACCTAGGTGAGCCTTTACAGTGTGGTGGAGAGACGAGGCCAGAGCTCAGGTGCGGAGCAGGAGAGGGAGCCACATGTGGAAGACTCTCTGGGTGGCTGAGGAGCCGGAGAGGCCGTGTGGCAGGAACTGTGGGTGGATTCCCGAGCCACAGCAGCCCATGGTGACCGCCAGCAGGGAAACGGGTGCCCAGGCCCACAGCCACGTGCGCGTGGAGGAGCGACCTGAGTCCACGGGAGCACACAGCCTTACCGACTGCGTGGTCAGCTGTGCGCCTGGCCCTCTGCCCTGCTGGACTGATGCTCATGTTACTGGTGTTTTACACAGCTAGTTGCTAACTTGTTACACAGCAACAGGAGACCCTTTGCCTAATATACCCTCTTTTTTAAAAAAACACCCCATTAAAAAAATATTTTTATTGATTTCAGAGAGGAAGGGAGAAGGAGAGATAAATGGAAACATCAATGATGAGAGAGAATCATTGATTGGCTACCTCCTGGATCGAGCCTGCAACCTGGGCATATGCCCTGACCGGGAATCGAACTGTGAACTCCTAGTCCATAGGTCGATGCTCAGCCACTGAGCCACACTGGCCGGGCTGCCCTCTTTTTTAAAGGGAGCCCACACACTGTCATCTTAAACATACCCTTCTCTTCAACTCTGTCATCTTTGCCCATCACCCAGCTCGGGATCCAGCTTCTTGCTTCTTCCCCGGGGTCGGGTGTGGGCCGTGCTGGGAGCAGGTGCCCCAGGAGTGGTGTTGAATGAGCCGCTCGTCGGTTTGATGCAGCGGCTTCTGAGGCTTCTCTCTCCTTTGGCATGACCTGGCCAGCTGGAAGAGCGAGCGGAGCAGATCCGGGCGAAGTCTCACATCCTCCAGGTGGAGCGGGAGAAGATGCAGATGCAGCTGAGTCACAAGAGAGCTCGCGTGGAGCTGGAGCGAGCGGCCAGCACCAGCGCCCGGAGCTATGAGGTGAGTGCAGGTGGCCGGCTCCTGAGACCACGAGACACGAGCCACACGGGCCAGGAGCCCAGGTGCTCTGCCTCCGGGCGGCCGGGCCTGCCCTCTGAGGCCTGCGATCCGCTGTGCTCCCCTCCGTGTGGCTGTGCAGGCGCCGGTGCTGCGGGCAGCCCCCTCCCTCTGGAAGGCTGGGATGAGGATCCGGCAGGAAGCCCAGGTGGGGTGGGTCACAGGCTCAGAAAGTCGCCAGGTTGCGTAGGGGTCTCGGGCCCAGGCGGGGTCTTGCTTAAATGGTGAGAGGGCCTCTGAGCAGAGAGCCCCATCTCGGGGCTGTTGCGTGTTGCCTGGCTCACCATGGCGGCTGGGAGAGCAACTCCCTCACCCAGAGGCGCAGGTCCTCTCCCAGTGCTTCCTCGGCTTGGATCACAGCTCTTGGCAGGGTTCCGGGAAGCGCTGTGAGGAGTGGAAACGCCGCGCAGATTCAGGCAGCACATCTGGCTCTGTGCTTCCTGAAGTGGATGTCTGTCCTGCGCACAGGGCGCATGTGCGCCTTCCTTGTCCCTTTTCAAACGGCTGGGTCTGAGGGTGTGCTGTGACTGGACATGTTGGAACCTGGGCGACAGGTCCTGGCTGCGGGTGCTCGTGGGCTCAGTAGCCCAGAGGTGTGGCCTGCGGCTGGGCACCTCAGCCTCAGCCTTGGCATTGGCCCAGGTGCTGCTCCGAGTGGTGTTTCTGTGGACGGGATGTGCTGGAGGGACCATCTTGGGGAAGCGGTGGGAAGCAGGAGGGAGAGGCCGTGGGAATCTTACAAGTATTGGAGTGCCCTTACGGGTAGGGAGGTGGCACAGGGCATGGACTGTGGGCACTGCCGGTGTGGTGGCACTGCCTGGCTCTCAGCGGACTGGGGTGTGGGGCTGCTGGACTTTCTCTGGGCCCTGAGTCCCGTAGGACGGGGCCTGTCCTGACTGCCCTGGACCCCCAGTGTCCAGAACCGGCTGTGACACCTTAAAGGTGCTTGGAAACCCTTTGAGCAGTGAGGGGTGGCTGCAGCGTCACCAGACGTCTTTCTCGGGGAAGTCCAAGGGCGGGGCCGACTGAGCTTAGTCTTGGGGTCGCACTGAACAAGCCCCCCAAGAGGCCTTTCCTTCCCAGCCGTAGCCAGGCTGAAGGTGACCCGGGCCTCTGAGTCGGTGGCTTTTCATTGCTCCTTTGAGTCTTGGGCATCTGCAGTGGTTTTTCAGGACTGTCATTGGCAGAGGGAGAGGGCAGGGACAGGTTGGTGGGAATCCAGCCCTCCCGCCTGGAAATAGCTACTAGGTGGTGAGATGCTGGTGTCTGAGGACCTGCCCATGTGCGCCAGGACTGGCCGCCGAGTGGAGATGCCACACCTGCCTGTGGGGTGCAGCCAGAGCACCTCGCTGCTGCGCGTGGACGGTGCCTGGGATGCAGGGCCTCCTGGGAAGGCAGCCCTGGAGCGCCTGGCAGTCTTTGGAGGAGCTTCTGCAGCTCAGCTTTCTGGCCAGAGGTCCGAGGCCGCAGCGTCTGGCTCCATGTAACCAGGCTTCCTCGCCTTGGCCCCAGCACTCTGGTCCCACTTTCTAGTCTCACGGCTTCTTAGGCTGAAAGGAACCACCACCGTGGCCAGGTCAGCCTTTATGACCCCAGGGATCATGAGAGGGAGGAGTCTTAGTGCCGCGCACTCCGCCAGCACAAGCCATGCTGCCCCGAGGGTCGAGTACAGGGTGGCTCTGCAGGTTGGCAAGAGATAAGGTGCCCTGGTGGCAGAGGGGGCCCTGGGTCAGCTGCTCCTGCTGCAGGCCACCTGTCCCCCCGGCACGTGCCAGTTGTTGTAATGGTCGCCTGTGTGCAGCAGTGAAAGCTGCTGGGGCTGCCAGAGCCTGGGGCTTCTTTCCCAGGTGCAGTCTGTGTGGGGTTTCGCCCTCATCTCCTCCCTGCAGGTGGTCTCCTGGACCATGACCCTGGTGGTACATCTGAGAGCCCTGAGCGCAGCTTTTCTGGGCTCCTGCTGGGTCTCTCTGGGCTGGGGGCCTGGCCTGAGGGAGGCCGGGTGGGGCCGCCCTGCCCTGACTGTGCTGACCAGGTCCGCCCCTCTGGCAGCGTGAGGTGGACCGCAACCAGGAGCTCCTGACCCGGATTCGGCAGCTCCAGGACCGCGAGGCGGAGGCGGAGGAGAAGATGAAGGAGCAGCTGGAGCACAACCGGCAGTGCAAGCAGAGCCTGGACGCTGCCAACAAGAGGCTGCAGGAGAAGGAGGACGGCCTGGCCGAGGCCGGCGAGGTGTGGGCGCGCGATTCCTGCTTTTAATTCTGTGCCTTTAGTTCTTCCCATTGTTGTCATAGCAAAGCCACCGGTTCGCTCCCCTGTGGTTTTCAGTGACTCAGTTGAACGCCTTTTAGTCTCTGTAATCACGATCACTAGTGGTTGGTGGAAGTTTCTTGTTTTCAGATGCTTTGGTTTTTCACACACACACCCTGTACTCGAGCATGTGTAGCAGAGAGCTGCGTGCTGCCCCTTTGGCTGCCCTTGAGTATTTCATTGCAGTCCTTCCTGCAGAGGCCTGGAGGGCCCAGTCCAGGGGTCCCTGCGCTCGTGCTGCCTTGTGCGGCGGGTTCTAGTTCCCCTGAGTCTTCCTGGCATGGGGGTGCTGTTTTCCGGAAATTCTTGTGTGTGTTTCGTTTTGTTTTCCCCCAGAAAGTGTAGGTAGTTGCCTCTGGATTTGCATTTCTTTGATTGTCAGCGTGTGTGTGAGTGTGTGTCAGCGTGTGTCAGTGTGTGTGTCTGTGCATGCGTGCACTCGTGTGTGCGCGTGCATCAGTGTGTGCGTATTAGTGCGTGTCAGCGCCTGTGTGTGCATGCGCATGTGTGCGTGCGTGTCAGAGTGTGAGTGTGTGTGTGTTAGCATGTGCATCTGTTGGCATCTGAGAGTACCTTTGAGACCAGAGCGTCAGTGAGCTGTAGCGTCCTTTCGTCTCCATCAAGCGAAGGCTGTCTGCATTTTAGAAACAGCCCAAACGTTGATGCTGGTGGAAATTGGACTCCTCTGACCTTTGCGGTCCCTTCGCTGTGCTGCTCAGGATCACAGGCTGCGAGGAAGGAGAGGAAACGCAGGCGGGGGAGGCAGGGAGGTGGCATGGAGCATGGGTGCTGTCTCCGTGGCAGCTTAGGAAGCAGGCTCAGGCTATTCTTGCCTGTCGACGCTGGAGACCATGTTCGGGGTGTTTGTACATCTGTCTTCTGACACAGATCCTTCTTCTGCCTCAAGAAGGATCTCCTCCTGCCCTTGCCGTGCTTCCTGTGCGCTCCCTCCCCCGCTGCTGGGTCTGAGGCAGGTCCTACACCCTCTTCAGTGAAGCGCACGAGGGAGAGACCCTACCTCCGAAGGTGCAAAGGGACGCACCTGGGCCCAGCGTGGGGCAGGGCGTGGCCAGTTGGGACGCAGGACCACACCGTCGCTTCTCTTCCTCTTCACCTCCTCCGAGGAGCCTTCTCAGTCCCTCGAGGCAGAGTCACTAGCGCCCCCGCCCCACTGCCTTCTCTCCACTCGGTGCCCTGGGTCCTGTGCTTGCCACTCTCCAGGCACCTCCTGATGGCCTGGCTCACCCACAGCACCCACCCGGCTTGCCCGTCACCTGTCTGACCCTGGTGCCCGCATGGTGCCGGTGCCATGCCCGCTCATTGAGTGCAGGGAGTGCTGCTTGTTGAGGCATTTTTAGTACCTTCATTCTGTGTGATTCCCGGATTGGTAGTCGCTGTTGTAATAGCGAACCATGGAGATGAGTGGAGCGGGGGCCGTTGGCCTCCCGGGAGGATGCTGCTGGCCCTTTAAGTGCTCCCGGGTGCCTGGGGCATGAGTGGGGTGGCCTCTTGTCTGCAGGTGCCCAGGGTCTGCCAGTGTCAGTCTCCAGGCTGAGCTGTCCGTCCCTTTTCTTGCCCTGCTTGTAGGATCCCTCGGGTTGGCATCTGGCTCCCAGGGGCTGCTTTGGCTGCACTTCTGGCCTGGAGGGCTCCCCAATTCTGTGTGACGTTTGTGGTGTCATTCTGAGGACAGCTCCGTCCCCCTTGTCTGGCTTCTTGGGGGCGCCTGGCTGTGGCTTCCAGGGCATCTTCACAGTGGGAGGTGGCTCGGTGGGTCAGGGAAGGAGCTCCAGGCTGGGAGGCAGGAGCAAGGTGTGCAGAGAGGGCTGTGCAGAGCACGCCAGGGCCTGGGGAGGGTCCGAGGCGATGGGGTGTGGGTGTGTGGATGCTTCACGGGAGGGGCTGTCGTGGGGCTGTGAGGCTGGGGCCCGTCTTGGCCAGCAGCAGTTCTTGTCACATAACCCAGCATCTCCTGTGGGCTCATGGGAGACTCAAGGTTGGCTTGGCTGATGCTCGGGGCCCCTGGTCCCGTCCTCTGAAGGGGCAGATGGCTCTGGCTCTGCCTCGGGCGGGGGATGGAGGGCCAGGCTCTCGTGAGGGCCTTCGTCCTCTCCTCTGGGAGGCTCTCGTGCATCTGCGTACCGGTGGCCTCAGTGGGCGCTGTTGGCTCTGCTCTGCTTTAGACCATCAATGAGTTAAAGGGCAGGATCTCGGAGCTGCAGTGGAGTGTCATGAACCAGGAGATGCAGGTGAAGGGCCTGGAGTCCGAGAAGCAGGAGCTGCAGGAGCAGCTGGATCTGCAGCTCAGGTGAGTGTGGAGCCTGCGCACCTGCAGCTGTGGGCACGGCTGAGCAGGATGTCCTGCACCCCCCGTGGATGCGCACCCAGCCTCCGTGAGTGTTGTATGTCTCAGAGCCCTGAGGCTCCACAGTTGCCCTTCAGGTGCTCCCCACCCCTAGGCTCTTGGGAACAGACCCTGAGGCCTCTGAGGCCAGGACCATATATGGTGTCAGAACAGAGTGTCATTTTTAAAAAATATATATTTTATTGACTTTTTACAGAGAGGAAGGGAGAGGGATAGAAACATCGATCAGCTGCCTCCTGCACACTCCCCACTGGGGATGTGCTCGCAACCAAGGTGCATGCCCTTGACCGGAATCGAACCTGGGACCCCTCAGTCCGCAGACCGACGCTCTGTCCACTGAGCCACACCGGTCAGGGACAGAGTGTCATTTTAAATGTCCTGAGAATGAGGAGGGAGCCGCCAGGGAGGGAGCTTTGGAGAAGACGTTGCATTGGAGCTCATTTTCTTTCTTTTTCTTTTTTTTAATATAATTTTATTGATTTCAGAGAGGAAGGGGGATAGAAACATCAATAATGAGAGAATCATTGATTGGCTGTCTCCTGCACACCTTCTACTGGGGATCAAGCCCACAATCCAGGCATGTGCCCTGACGTGGGATTGAGCCCTGACCTCCTGGTTCATAGATTGATGCTCAACCACTGAGCCACACGAGCCAGGCTGGAGCTCAGCTTTAAAGGCCACAGTGGACATCTGCGGCCGGTGGGAGGCGGGCGGTAAAGGGTGATCCCAGAAGACAGTATTGTGAGCAAAGGCACGGAGAGGGAAAGCTCACTCGCGGAGTGGAGGTCGGAGGGCGAGGACTGCTGAAGGATTTGGCTTTGTCTTCGCAGATGTTGCCTAGGGAGAGTTCTGGCCACTCGGAGTCACGATCCGTCATGAGTGGGTCTCCACTGTGGCCGTGCTGGGGCCAGTAGCCCAAGCTGCAGTGTGAGCAGATGTGGGGCTGGAGAACGGGGTGCTGCAGCCGGAGGGGATCTGGCTGGTGGTCTGGGCTCCCCACCCAGCCTGTCCTGAGGAGATGGGCCCCCGAGGCACTGGCAGGGGTTAGCATCCAGACTCGGGCTGTCCCTGAGGGGAGTGTGGGCAGTATGTGTATACATGTATGTGTGTGCATGTGTGTGAAAGCATGTGCGTACGAGTATGTGTACATGCACATGTGTGAGTGTGCACGCGTGTATCTGCACTAGAGAGCTTTAGGATGAGGGGATTGTTGGCCTCACCACATACCACATTCTGCATGTGATCCACTTTTCTCTTCATAGAAAATGGAAGGAAGCTAATCAGAAGATTCAGGAACTCCAGGCTGGCCAGGAAGCCAGGGCAGAGCAGGAGCAGAAAATCAAGGTGAGTTGCTCCGTTTCAGTCCCTGGACTGTGTGGTAGGTGCCCCAGTGGTGGTTTCAGCCCTTTTTCCACCTGTAGGTGTTTCTGAACTGGGCTGTGCTCTGGCATACGGGGCAGTGGCTGTTGCGCCCACGGGCCATTTACACTGACTGTCTTCTCGTGTGCTAGGCTGTGCCAGCTGGTAGGGGTCCACAGGGAATAGACACATCCTGTTCCCAGGACGAAGACACAGGAAGAAAGGGAACATGCAGTCGTTTGGGCGGTGTGAGCCGGGAAGGCGATGGGGCTCAGTGCAGGGGGCCTGGCTCTGGCGTTTGGCTACGAGGGAGGGCCCTGCCAGGCAGACAGTGACTGCAGGCCCCTGGGTGGCTGCGCCGCTTTGAGTGACATCCACACTCAGTGCCCCGCCTCGTGGGCTGCCTGCCTCTGCCTCCCTGCCCCGTCCTGTCTGCTTCCTTCTCCAGCTGTTGCGCCCCATCAGTTCCTAGACTCCCTGCTCTCTCTCGCCTCTGGGCTTTCACAGGCTGTTTTCTGTGGCCGCTGTGCTTACCTCTCTCTCCCCCAGCCTTCTCCTCACCCTCACCACTTCCTCTTATTTTTTTTTGAATATATTTTTATTTATTTCAGAGATGGAAGAGGAAGGGAGGGAGGGAGGGAGAGGGGGGCGGGAAGAGAGAGAGAGAGAAACATCAATGATGAGAGAGTGTCATTGATTGGCTGCCTCCTACACGCCTGTACTGGGGATCGAGCCCATAACCTGGGTATGTGCCCTTGACTAGAATTGAACCCAGACCCTTCAGTCCACAGTCCGACGTGCTATCCACTGAGCCACACTGGCCAGGGCCCCACTACCTCTTTCCTGCCCTCATCCTGCTGCAGCCTGGGGCCCACTTCTCAGGGTTTACCTGCCTGATGCCTGTCCTTTCTGCCAGCCTCCAGGCTCTCCTTGCAGAGACCTCACCTGTGTCTCCTGGCCCCACTGTGTGACTCAGGGCCTGGCACAGGGATGGGCCCCCTTAGTGGTGGTGTTTGTGGAATGACTGACTGATTTGGTCCTGGTCTCATACTCAGCCTGTTTTGTGACTTGTCACTAATGGATGCCAGCTGTCTCCATTGTGTCCCGAGGGAACTAGAGATTGTAAAAGGCTGTCCTCTCTCTGGAAAAGACTCAGTGGTTCCGTGTGTGTTACGTGTGTGTTAGATCAATGGAAGCAGACCTCGCCCGGGAGGAGTGGGATGTTTTATTGGTGTTTGTTCAGGGAGCCGTGGGCCAGACAGGTCTCAGTCTCCCGCCTCCGAGGGCAGCACCGCCCAGCACAGCAGCATGACGCTGCCTGTGCTCCCCTGTGGGCCCTGCCCTGGGTGAGCACGGAGCGCCAGCACAGAGGCGCACCGGGCAGGCAGGGAGGCTTTCTGGCGGAGGGGACGGAGGACCTGGGCAGTATGGCATCTCTGACCTTCTCCTCTCTGTCCCTGGCCCCCACCAGGATTTGGAGCAGAAGCTGTTCCTGCAGGAGCAGGATTCTGCGATTGTGAAGAACATGAAGGCTGAGCTGGTGCGGCTGCCCAAGATGGAGCGGGAGCTGAAGCAGCTGAAGGAGGAGAACGCCTACCTGCGGTGAGTCGGGCGCAGGCAGTGGGAGGGCACAGGCGGTGGGCGGTAGCCTCCATGGTCAGCTCTCAGGGGTTCCAGCACCTGTGCAGCCCAGTGCTCCTCCTGCTCCTGGACTCGTCCCCAGGCTACGTGATTGTGTGGTGACTTTACATCTGCTCCCTCAGGGAGATGCGAGAGACCAACGGGCTGCTCAGGGAAGAAGTGGAGGGGCTGCAGCGGAAGCTGAGCCGTCAGGAGAAGATGCAGGAAAATTTGGTTGACCTGGAGCTGGAGAAGGAGGTGAGGGCCTGAGCCGGTGAGCTGCTTCCTGGGGGAGGCCTGGCTGCTAGAGGACTCCGGGTGTTTCACCTCAACTAGGGCAGCGCTGTGCTGGTGTGGCGGTCAGACTGCTGGCCCCCAGAATGGTGAGTCTGTTCTCTTAGGTGGCAGAGGGGACTAAGGGTGCTGGTCAGCTGGCCAGTGTGGTCACAGGGACTTGTCTGGGCCAGAGGAGGCTGGAGGAGGCTGGTATGATCGTCAGGAGGATTCCACCTGCCACTGCTGGTGGCACTGAAGATGGAGGATGGGCCATGAGCCAACGACTGTGGGCACCTCTAGGAGCTGGAAAAGGAGAAGAAATGGAATCTTCCTTGATTTCAGCACAGTGAGGCCCTGTGGTCAGACTATTGAACTACAGGGCTCTGAGGCCGTGAACCTGTGCAGTTCTGAGCCACAGTAGTGATAGAAACACTGACACAGATGGTGTCTGGGAGGAACGTTGTTGGCGTGAGACCTGAGGAGCGTTTGTGAGAGTGGAAGCTGTGAGTGCTGAAAGCATCCTGTCCCATGGGCGGATGAGACTGAGGTCCCCAGAAACTCTCGGTGTTGTCTAGTGCTCCTGAGTTTGGATCAGAACTTAGGCCTCTGGCTCCTGGCCCGGGTCGTTGTGTCCCGCATGGCTTCCCGTGGTGGCGCTCTGTCGCCTCACCTCTCCGGTTTGCTGGCACAAACCGTGCCACCACTGCCCAGTCTCCAGGGTGATGAGAATGGTGTGAGTGTCCTCTCAGATTCCCATACCACTGAGCCTTGCTGGGTCCGACCCCCTGTGGCTGGACAAGGACCTTAGCCCAGAGGAGGTCCAGGGCCAGCCTGGGGCATCCCAGGGCCTGGACAGAGCTCCTCTCTCAGATGCTGGCTCTTGTAGGAACTTAGCCTGAAAGACAGCTCTGGAGCTGAGCAGTTTCTTCTCTGGACAGAGTTTATTTTGAAATTGGTTAAGATTTTGGCTCTAGAATCACTCCTAGCTTAAAGCCTGCCATGGAAGCTTGCTGGCTGTGTGACCCTGGGCAAGTTACTTAACCTCTCTGTTCACCTATATGATGAGGAATAACAGTGTTGGCTATAGTGCTGAAAGTACTAACCAAGTCATGCCTGGCACTAATAGGGGCTCAGGAGAGACTTGAGTGGTGGAATGAATGCTAGGAGGTCAGAGGCACGGAGTCTGCCTTCACCTTGGTGACGTTCTGGAGGAGCAGCTGTGTGAACACAAGGGCAAGTCCGCCTCTGGGCTGTGCCGGGCAGGGTGGGTGTCACCACCACCTCCTGTTCTCAGGCTGGCTCCCTCCTGCTGTGGGGCCGTGGGCCTGGTCCGCCATGCCGGGGGAGGGATTGGTTCTAGGGCTGAGTTCGTCTGCCCTGTGGCTGGGTGTCCCGAGAGCCCCTGGAAGATGGAGTGAGGCAGCGGGTCCTCGTGGGCTCAGCCAACTGCAGCACCACAGCGGCTGTGCCCCGGCCCCGTCCTTCCCCGCCGGGCTCTGACGGCGTGCGGGACCAGGGGCAGCGAGGTGAAGCGTGCAGCATAGCTTCCGGGGTTGGGCGCAGAGGTGGCGCCTTCTGTTTTAGCCCAGGGACGAGGGCAGGGTCCTCTAAGCGGGGGTGGGAGCCTGTCCTCTGCCGAGGGCCGTTGGGTGTTTATACCATCACTCGCGGGCCCCACCCAGTGGCCCGCCTGGAAGTCACGTTGGTGCCGCCGGGTCTCCAGCGCGCGGTGCGGCTCGGTGGTTGACGAGGACCCTGGAACCAGAGGGTCATGGTTCAGTCCCGGTGAGGCACATGCTGGGGTTGCGGGCTTGATCCCGGTGTGGGGTGTGCAGGAGGCAGCCAATCAATGATTCTCTCATCAGTGATGTCTCTCTCCCTCTCCCTTACTCTCTGAAATCAATAAAAACGTATAATTAGAAAAAGTCACGTTGGTACGAAAAAGCTCCTAGACTTGTTGACCTTTGAGTCCTACCTGTGGTTGCCTGGCAGGGCCAGACCGAGCACTTCGGCCTCGGCGGGCGATCCTGCCCCTGCTCTGAAGGACGGGAGACGTAGCCTTCAGCATCACTGTCAGTTTCGTGGGGTGATGGTTGGTGTGGAAATCGATGGGCGCGCCGTGGGTGGGAGGCAGCAGGTGGGGCGTGGGGGTGCAGGAGAGCAGCAGGGCTGTGAAGCCCTTGCACAGGAGATGGTGGGGGCACGGTGCGCTGGGCTCCACCCTCCTTGTCTTTTCAGACGCTGCTGGCGAAGCTGCAGAGCTGGGAGAGGCTGGACCAGACCACGGGCTTGAGCATCAGGTAGGCAGAGGCGCTGGTGCCTCGATGTCCCCCTCTCGGTGCAGTTGGCGCCTTTGGCAGATGGGCCCTGCCTCCCACCCTTCTCCAGAGGCCCTGGCAGCGGCTGCTGGGAGCTTCCTCCTTGGGCGGCTCAGGAAGTCGGTGCCCCTCCCTGCCAGGTCTTCATGGCATCCTCACATGGAAAAGAAGCGGGGCAGGGCCGGACCCCTGGGGTGGCTTAGCTGGTGTGAAGTCTGCCCCCTCTCTCCCTGGCCCCCGCCAGGGTCCTGCTGCGAGAACTGCGAGCTCACGGTGTATGGTAGAGCTCGCAGGAAACAAGTCCGCGTGCTCACAGCCAGGCGGCGGCAGGTGTTCGGCCGCATTGTTGGCTGGATTGAAGGACTCTCCTGTATGTACTGAGGGAGGGATTGTTCTGGAGCTCATTCCTGTTCGGTGCTCATGACGAGGGGCAGTGGACTGAGTTTTTGGGGTAAAAAAGGAAAACACTGTGACAGAGGTTGTTGTCCTAGTCAGGCCCCTGCGCGGCTTGCCCTGCTTGTCTGGTGGACCTAGTGCCTGCCAGCAAGGGTGGCAGGGCGCAGAGGGGGCAGCTGCTGGGGCTGTGGGCGGCCCTCCCGGGCACAGACCTGAGGGGCTGAGCTGGGCCTCGGGACTCTGGTGGGCAGGACGGGCATCTTTACCCCAGCTGTCCTTCAGGGCTTCCCGTCTTTCTCCAGCGTTGTCTGCCTGGCGGCCCCCTTCTGGGGGGTGGTGGGCAGAAGGTTGATGGTCTGGATTAGTCCTGTGCCTGGGCAGGGGCCTGTGGTGTTAGCTTCGTGCTGTGCACCTGCTCGCATGGTTCTGAGGCCTTAGTTTCCCCATGTCTCCTGGAGCCTGGGCCGAGGGCGAGCCTGTTAGCGGCCCGTGGTTGCGCGGCCATCCTGCTTCTCAGCCCGCAGCTGCTCCCGCTGGCATGATGGGCTCCAGCTGCCACCCGTGCACGTCCTCCTCATCTTCCTTTTGTCTCTGAGTCAGAGGACAGACGGCTGCTGTTTCCTCTTGAACTCCACCTGCAGAACTCAGACTCACAGAGGGCGGCCCAGCAGGCCCACGCGTTTCACGCTTCCTCCTGATCTCCGGCTTATTAACTCTCCCGAAAGCTCTGCTCCTGCCCCAGGCAGACTCGTCAGGAGAGAAACCTCCGTGACTTGTCTCTTGTGCAGGAGATCAGAGGCCCCGGCGGCCGATGAGACGAGTCTGCCGAGCGCGCTGTGAGGCCCATGGGCCGCGCACAGCTGGGCATTGACCAGGTGGCCGGGGCTCCGTGGCCAGGAGGGAAGGGCAGCTGCTCCCTGCTCCCTTTGGTCCAGTTTTCCTGTCGCCAGGAGGGGAATGCAGTGCATGCTCACGGGCTCCTGGAGTTCAAGACCCTGACTTAGGGCTGCCTTCCGCCGGGAGGCTGCCTTCTGCGCGGTGCGTGCAGGGCGCTTTCCTGTGCTGTGTGCTTGGCTGTGTCTGGGCCCTCGAGGACCTCCACCCTCACCTTTCCTGTCCTCACGGGGGCACTGGGGGCAGGCCTTCACCTCCGCAGCGCGTGCTCCACTTACGTGGGCCCGTGTGTGTGTCGTGTAGCAGGCAGTGGTCTCAGCCGTGCTGTGAGGACGGCCGTCACCAGAACCACCTGGGAGTTTGGCCCAAATGCAGATCCTGGGCTGGACCCAGGCCCGGTGGTTAGCCTGTCCACGTGCTGGACCTTGAGCACCGTGAAGAGGAGCCGTCTTTAGAGATTCTGAGCAGGGGCCCTTATTAACGGCACTGAGTGTGCAGGTGGGCATGGCTGAGGGACACAGGACGGGGGGACCCCTTCTGTGGCAGGAGGGTGGCCAAGGGGAGGCAGGCATTGTCTGGGAGGGGTGTGCTGACGGTGCTGCCACCTGGGTGATGGGGTGGGGTCTGCCATGACTGGGTCTCAACTGGACGCCTCTTGTCACTCTTGCGGGGTCCAGTGTCGCAGAGAGGGCAGTGGGCTGTCTCAGACCTGCAAAGGTGGGTAGATGTCTGTCCAGCCCCAGGTTGGTCCCTGTGTGTGATGTGGTCTCTCTGCCTCTGTTCCCACATCTGTCAGTGGAAAGGCTTTTCTAGAACATTGAGTTCCCCGCAGGGGTCATGGGTCTCTGAGAGTTTGATGAAGTCACAGACTTTCTCCTCATGACAACGCCCATTTGCATGTGTGCATACGCAGACACGACTTTGTGTGCCAGGTCAGGACCCACTCCCTGAGCATGATCAGCTGGCTCTAACAACGGCAACAATTTGGGGTTTGGAGGCACCCAGAAGCGGGGATTCGAGGGGCTGAGGGCATCCGGCGTGGCCCACTGGGCTTGAGTCTGTGTAGCCTTTAGGTGAAGGTGTTGTATTTTGGGACTGAGACCATTCATGTGGGGAACGTCATGAGCCCAGGCTGTAGTCCGTGTCCAGCACCTCTGTGGGTGTTTGGGAGCTGTCACCATGTCACCACTAGGTGCCCCCCCCCCCCCCCCCCCCGAGTTTCTGGCTCCCAGTGAGCTCAGGAGCCGCCCAGTCCCTGGAGCTGCCCTGAGTTGAGGCCTGCGGCTCCGCCTGGCCCACTGCCAGCCGCCAGGTGACTTCCTTGCCAAAACCAGGGTTGGTTGTGCAGGAGTGGGGGCAGTCTGCGGTCTGACAGTTCCTGCCTGCCTTTGGGTGGCCACTCGGCCGCTGTTGACTATCTACCCTGCTCTGTTCTTTTTAGTTTTTTAACATATGTTTTTATTGATTTCAGAGAGAGGAAGGGAGAGGGAAAGAGAAACACTGATCGGTTGCTTCCCGCACCCTACTTCACGGGATCGAACCCGCATCTCGGCTACGTGCCCTGATCGGGAATCAAACTGGTGACCTTTTGGTGCCTGGGATGATGCCCCACCAACTGAGCACTCGCAGGCCCACCTGCTCTGTTCTTGACCAGCCACTGCACCCCGGGGTCTGTGAGCCGCATGCGGAGCGAGCCTTCTCCGCGGGGCTCCTCTGGACGGGCCGCACCTCTCCTGGGTCCGCAGGGCTCTGTGGCCTCATGGCGGGACAGAGATCGCCTGGAGAGGCCCAGTCCCCGCGGCGTCCATGAGGAAATGGACTCGGGAGGGCAGGACAGTGTCACTCTCCTCCCCGTTTGGGATTTCTTACGTCCCAAGTCGCTGACTGTGGGCGCAGTGGGGATGGGCGCTGTGGCTGGTGGGGAACCACTGTGCACCTGCCAGAGCAGCTGGTCCACCGTGGGGATGCCGGCACCCGTCTCAGCACCTGGGCTGGGCGCCCAGGCAGCTTGGGCCTCGTCTTTGCCGCAGAGTCGTGGGCGAGAGGGGACGGGCACAGGCACGTCAGGCGGGTACTGATGGGGGGGGCGCGCCTGGTACTGATGTTCTATCCCAGGGCTGTGGGGGGCAGGGGCATCCGATGGCAGCAGTGCAGAGGGGGCGGCATGCGGAGGGGAAGGGCGTGCGGAGGGGAAGGACTAGGCTGCGCCTCTGGGCAGTGTGGTCTGTCGGGGGATGATTTGAAGGCACTAGATGAAGGTGGGCACCAAGAGGCACCCTCTGACGTGTCTGTGCCAACCGAGGCAGGATGCTGGGGCACTGGGTAGAAGGAATGACGGAGAGCTGGCAGGAGAGATGGAGGGCAGTGCGCCAGAGGACAGGTGCTTACCCTCGGGAGTTCATGCAGCTCACATTGTCCTGGAGTAAAGGGGAGACACGGCCATCTCCGTAGATGCAGAAGCAGCATCTGTAAGCTGCAGCCGTAGGCGCTGGTGGAGGCAGGTGCTTCCAGGCGAGCTGGGCACTGTCCGTGGTTCTGTGTGAGCTGGGCCCGAGCAGAGCTGCCATGGGAAGGGAGCCGGGAAGGGAGCCGCTGGCAGAGGCAGAGAGAAACCTGTCTTTGCTGGGTATTTATGCAGGAAATCCCACAGAATGGGTAAAAAGCAGGGCCACAGGACTGAGGACAGCACACACACATCGATCTAAGGTCTGTGTCCTGGCAGCCAGCAGGGGGAGTACATCCATCCACAGCAGCACCAGAAACACGAGCTCCTGGGGGATAAGTGGACACAGCCTGAAGGTCTGCACTGACGCTGTAGCGGTCGCTGGAGAAGCGACAGGTGACCCAGTGAGAAAGTAAATGGAGGGAGGCCTGGAGTTCGTGGGCTGGACACGTGCCGCAGGCTTTCTCCCAGAGATGGACAAGCTGATCTGGAGCTTCTATGGAAATGGCCAGGAATGGGACTGGCTGCAACATTTTGAGAAGGAGCAGGTTACAGAGCTTACAGTGGCTGGAACTGCGTTACTCACCACAGCGCCGTCCCAGCACAGAGACCTGCACTCAGTGGGCAGGGTGGGAAGGGCAGGAACACCCACGAAGGAGCGTGGATTGATGCCCGTGGAAGGTGAGGTGATAATTCAGTGGGAGACTCTTTCAGCACCCGGGGCTGGGCCAGGGGGACGGCTGAGGCACTCCCTCCGGCGCAGAACTCAGGGTTCAAACCAGAGTTCCTAGAACCCCAAAACACGAACCACCAGTGGAAACACGGAGACAGTAGAGTTCACTAAAATTTAAAGGCTTTGTTATCAAAAGACTTCGGAGGAAAAGGCCAGCCTCGGGCCGGAGAAAGCTTCCACAGGGCGTGCGTGACGGAGGCCTCGTCTGCGCGGTGTGACTGAGGCACCTTTCCCGTCAGTGGGAAGACCAGTGAACAGCGGGCAAGAGACTGAGCAGGGCGTTTACGAGAGAAAAGGTGCGAACGGCCAATGAGGAGAGCAGAGGAGCTTGGCACCGTCGTCCCGGGGAGCACACAGCCCACAGGGAGCACTGCTGCCCCCAGCCCCCTGGCCGCAGGTCGACACGTAACCACTGAGCCACCCGGCGGGCTGGGTGCTGCTGAAGCCTTCACTCTGCGAAGGAGCCCGTCCCCGAGCTCTGCCAGCTCGCCTGGACTTGCGGACTTGGAGCAAGGGTGTGGGCTGCGGAGGGCAGCCGTTTCCTGTGGTTGATAGAGACAGCGGAGCAAGCGCCTGGCGGAGAGAGGAACAGTGGCTGTGGTCTTTGTCCCCCGTCTCGCCTCACCCGCAGGCTGTGTCACAGCTCCCTGCACTGTCACGTGCTCTAGTGGTGCCTGGGGTACCCTTCGCAGAGAATGGGACTGAGGTGCCCCCAGAGGTTGGCAGCCAGGGCAGCCTGCTCTCCCCCCACCCAGCCTTGTAGGCAGATTCTGGCACATCTTGCTAGAATGTGGGTGCGCTTGTGAGCATTATGCACCCCTTAGTTCTCCACTGAGCATTGCTGGGTCGGTTGGGTAAATTCTTAGAACCTGTCTTTGAAATGGAGATGGTGCTAATGGCCCCGGAGCCTGCTCCTCCATTCCTGTCCTGGGGTGCCACCTGCTCTCACAGGGCCCAGGGACTCAGGAAGCCACTGGAGTGAGGGGCAGGGCTCGGTGCCCGGCTGTTAGGAAGCAGGCGAGGGCCTTACCAGGGAGCACGGGTGCGGGTGGAGTCCTCTGCCATGAAGCTTCTCAGTGCATAGGGGAACCGGCGGGCTGCTGGCAGGGATGCCTTTGTCCCTTTGTGCCCGAGTCTGGCCTGGTTTCAGTCAGGACAGAAGGGCGTGATCGTCCCTGTCAGTGTGAGTCCAGCTTGATGGGCTCGGGGGCTCCTGAGGGTGCAGGTGGGTTTTGCTGGCTCTGAAGCCTGCCTGCTCCCCTGTCTCCAAACTGCTGACCGTCACCTGGAGCGGAAGCTGCAGCTGACAAGTGCTGACCTGGACGTTTCCCAAAAGCATTTATAGGCTGGCCAGGTGACAAGTCTTGGGAACGAGTTTCCCTGATGTGTGAGGCCAATTAGGAGGACAGCGAGGGGAGTGCATCATTCCTCCTGGCGAGCAGCTCCCTGACCGTCCTGGACCCTTTCATTACCCGTCACCGTGTGGCGACTCAGTTGCCCGGTCCCGCTCATCAGTGCGGAGCTGTCGGTGCGTGGGAAGGGGAGCTGTCAGCATCTCAGGCCCTTTAATTGGTCTTGGTTGGTTTTCTTTAGATGGGGAGGAGGGAGGGGGGAGGAGGGAGAAGTGCTTTACCTTCGGGTACTCGCGAGCCCACCCGCCCTTCTGGTCTTCTTGCTGATGCCTCGAGTCCCAGCACAGGCTGCTCTGTTGTTTGCTGGTTGTCAGCATTTAGAGACAGGAGACCAGTCCGACTGTCATGTCTCTGAGCATGGCAGGGCAGGCTTCCCGCAGGGGGCATGTCAGGCTGAAATCTGAAGGAGTGTGAAGTGAAGAGGGGGCGTTTCTGCTGAGCCCATGGGGTGGGTGAGGAGAGGATGGGCACCCAGGACAAGACGGCGGCCTGGGGCAGTCGGAGACAGCCCAGGGGGCCAGGGGCCGTGTGTGTGGGGAGGTTTCCCCTCCCCCAGGAAGGTTGAAGTTGCTTACCAGCTGCCACAGTCTGCTTGGGAACATCCTGCTTCCTGGGAGGAGGCATCCACTTGCTCAGGGTCTGCCTGTGTTTAGTCTGGATGGGGACCTTCCTGCCTGTCCTGTCACTTACCTGTGTCTTTCTTGTTCCATTGATTTTTAGAGAGAGTGAAGGGGTGGGGGAGAGAGAGAGAGAGAAACATTGATGTGAGAGACACATCAACGGGCTGGGGATTGAGTTTGCAACTGAGGTACCTGCTCTTGGCTGGAATTGAACCTGGGACCCTTCAGTCTGCAGGCCAACGCTCTAACCACTGAGCAACTGGCCAGGGCACTTACCTGTGTCTTTGAAGGGAGAGGTGCCAGGGTGGGCCACAGAGAGCCAGTGAGCCCTGCTTGGGCGGAGGCCGCTGGACCTGGCCCGGGGTGGGGCTGTGGCAGTGACCTGCATGAAGCCAGGCTCTGAAACTTGGGAGGGAAGACAGACCGAATAGTTCTGCTTCTAGCGAACACGAGAACCAGTCAGTGTCCTTTGGAAATCTTGAAGCACTGACCACAGCTCCCGCCTGCAGCTCTCAGGTTCTTTTAAATGAGGAGGATTTCCAAGGCACTGGCATGTGCGTGTTTGCACGTGTGTGTCTTTGAGCCTGCGGACAGCCTGGTCAGCTTTGCCAGCAGGAGGTGATCATCACATCACTGAGAGGGCGGCAGGGGTTTCTGGGGACACATGGTGCCCCCAGGGACGTGCAGAGTCGTCCGGCACAGCCTCTCTGCCTCGGTCCTCTCCCTGGGAGGGAGCACAGTCCTCCCTCAGGTGAGTGGGCTATGGGGCATGGCAGCCCGTGAACAGCCTGCCGCCCCCCTGGGCCCTGAAATGAGCAGGACTGGAAGCTCCCCTTGTCTGCGACTGCCTGGACGTGATGTGGAAGCAAAACCCTTTGCTCTTCAGGCTCCATGCTCCGTGACCTGGGAGTTCCGCCAAGAAGGCACCGGAGCGTGGGAGCTGCTGGCTGGTGGAGAAATTCTTAAAATAGGTGGTGTAGAGGTGAACGTCCACCCGATGCCGCCTCTGGAGGGGCGAGGAGCCAGCCCTTCCTGAGGTCGTCGCCTCTGTCATCGCCTTCCGTGGCAGCTGGCAGGCCGGGGCTGCTGCGCTTTCCTTAGTGGAGGCCTGAGCCTCCTGCTGGGAGAGGCCGGAGGAGCAGGGGAGACGCTGGTGTCTCCTCAGTGGGGCCGTGGGCCTGACACCGGCCTGGCTCCTGCCGTTGCCTCCCGCACCTCCTCCTGATGGTTCCCTTCCTTCCAGGTGAGCGTTTCCTGAGCATTGACTGTGTCCGGCACTGGGCTGGGTGCGAGGGACTGTTGACTAAACAAATGGAGAGCCGGCTATTGTCCCAGAAACACGGGTTTATCCAGGAGCAACCAACGGTTGCAATTGGGAACACGTGGCTCACGGTGTAAGCCCCCAACTTGTGCACGTCCAGAGGCGGGGAGGAATGCTCCCTTCCAGCGGAAAGGCGAGTGCAGAGGCTGCACACGGAGAGTCCACGGGAGAAAACGGAGCTGGAAGTGAACGGCTTTTCATTGGTGGAGGGGTTGCCGGGCGAGGGTAGCGGAAGGGGTAGTAGAAGAGTGGGAGCATCTTCCTGTTCGGGGTAATTGTCCGTGAGTGGGGGCGGGAGAGCGCCCCCTGCAGGCTGCCCAACTCCAGCTTAAATGCCTTTCTGTTCGTCACCCTCCCAGGATGCAGCTGCAGGTTGGCAGGGCCTGTGCTGAGCACTCTCAGGCCTCGTGCAGCCAGCACGCGGGTGTGTTGGGCATGGCCCCGAACAGCTGGTTCTACGCCTGAGGCTGGGAGCACGCTGCAGGCAGAGGACGTGGCTTGTGCAAACACAAGTGGAGGGAGGGAGAGTGCTGAGAGCTGTCCTGTGTCCCCAGTGAGAGGGAGGGAGAGTGCTGAGAGCTGTCCTGTGTCCCCAGTGAGAGGGAGGGAGAGTGCTGAGAGGTGTCCTGTGTCCCCAGTGATGCGCCAGAGCGTGTGGCCGGGTGAGAGTGAGAAGTGGCAGGGAGCAGATCCTGACGGTGATGTGGGCCATGCTGTGGGTGGGGCTGCATCCTGAGGTGACAGGTGGCACACCCCATTTGTGGGCCTCTGTCTCCCTGAACTTGCTGAGGCCACACCTGCTGGGTCCGAGTGTTTCCGACTCACTGGGGGTTTCTGAGCCTGTAGCAGGGGTGCGGGAGTATTCCCCACTACACCAAGGTGCCCTGTCAGGCTCGGCCGTGCCCGAGAGCATGGGGTTGGGAGCGTCAGTCGAGCTGCAGGGATGGTCAGAGGGACGCAGGTGCGGCTCTCCCGGCTGGAAGCCTGCAATGGGAAGGTGTGCGGTCAAGGCCAGGCTCTTTCCAGTTGGTCCTTCCCCGTCCTCTTCGGGCGAGTGCCTGCTCCCTCTGGACCCAGCCGCCTCCTGAAGGGCTGTGGTCTGGGGAAACGTCCCTCACGCACTTGTTCTGTGCACATTGATCCGAGGCCTGGCCATCTGCCAGACCGGGACTGGCTCCGGGGCTGCGGAGTCACAGAGCGCAGCCTCTGGCCTCACCGCGCGGGGACAGTCCTGCGCAGGGACGAAGTCCGCGCCTCCTCAGGCTCCTGGGAGCATCTCGCTGCAAGACAAACCTCGTTGTGTTTCTGCTGGATTTGAATGATGATGGTGGGCAGACGGCCAGCCTTTCCCTGTTCTGGACATCACGGCTGCCGAGAGGCTGCAGGGTTGTTTTAGGACAGTCCCTGCTCTGAGGCCTTCACTGCCGACAGGACACCCCTTCCCAGGCTGTGGTCTCCCCAGAGGGCTGACTGCTCGAGAACTCGCCAGCCCATTCATGCCGGTGTCTCACTCGCCCTTCCTCCCAGGTCTGAGGGTGACGCAGGGAGGTCCCTCAACATGGCAGAGGAGAGGCCAGAGATGCCAAGGGCATCCAGCCAGTTTGTGGCACCCTTGTCGGGCTCCATACGCTCCGTCCATCTGACCCGCCACATGGTGCCACGCAGCTGGGTCCTGCATCCGTGAGCAGGTCAGTCTGCTGCTGGCATGCACGGGCTTCTGTCAGGGAGCTGCCTATCTACTTAGCCCAGCAGCACGAGCACATATGCGGGCAGGAAGCCATCCGCTGACGGCAGCTCTTGAAGACCTGATGGCTCCCAGCTGAACTCGCAAGGAGCCCCGCCGGCCTGCGGGGCTGACCTGCCTTTGCGCTGGCTGGGCACCTTGTGCAGCTCAGATCTGCTCTTCGTGGGGAGGCTCTGTGGCAGCGGGAACAGTCATCATCGCGGAGCGGAGGGTGTTTTACCTTCTGAGGTGGCACCCAATACTGTCTTATCCGCGGGGGAGGCCGAGTTAGATTAGCCGTTAATTCTTTATTGAGTGAAACTGCTGGATTTGCAGCTCACACAGGCGAGGCTGCTGCCGTGACTCTCAGCTCTGCTGTGTCTGCCTGGAGCCGACGGCGGGCGGAGTCCAGGTTGAGGCGCTGAGACACAGCTGCTTCCCCGTTTGCTCGCTCTGGCGCCGGCTTTCTGTGTTGCTGGAGTTCACTGCAGTAGGTCTCGGCCTGTCTCTTCTTTTGTTAGGATTGTAGTTGCAAAATGCAGCCTCGCCCGTCTTTTGGGATAGGGGAGTTGTAGCTTGCTGGTTTGAGAGGCAGCTCCTTTAAGTTGAAGCTCATTTTTTAACTAACTTCTGTGGGGAAATTAGATTTGTTTTTCACTAAATTGAGAAGAGTCGCAGGTAGCTATCACTGGTGCTTTGCTGTGGGCATTTCCATTGTTTATTAGAGCTTAGCTGCAGTGTCCTAGATGGCCTAGTAGGGGTCGCTACCAAGTTATCGAACTTCGTGTCTCAGGGTACAAAGCCTCCTGGTAACGGTGTACTTCCTCTTGTTGTAGCCGTTTAGTAGCTAGGGTTGTTTTTAATGTAGCCGTGAGCACCTGTGGTGGGATGGATGTAGGGGACAGGCTGGCAGGCTTTTGTACAGTGTCAGGTAGTAAAGGTCAGGGCCTGTGGCCCTGAGGTCTCTGGTGCAAGTGCTTAGCTCTGCGTGTAGCACAGACGAGGGCGGCCTTTCTTTTGGCCGGTGGGCTCTCTCCCTGCTGACACTGGGGGGCGTGCCCAGGGCAAGCAGGACCCTCGGTGCCTTGTTGGGAAGGTGCCACAGGCAGTGTGAGGGGTGCGCCGTGTCCCTGTCACGCTTGATATCTAAAAGCGGGGTGACCGCTGCTTTGGGGTATAGGACTGGCCAGCCAGCTCCGAGCTCCGCCTCCTCCTCGCCTGGTGGCTTTCTGCAAACACAGCATCCTGGCTGTCGCTTTCTTCCTCGTGTCTGGTTTGAGAGCATCTGCACACAGGATGCAGCCACGCTTGAGGGTGGTGAGTGGAATGGAACCGGCTGCTTGACTGGGCGTCCGAGTCCTGGGTTCAGCACCTGTTGAGCGGGGACCACGCTGTACAGCGAGTCTCACTGCGGGCCTGGAGGCCCTGAAGGCTACCTACTCTCTCTTTTTTTAAAATATATTTTATTGATTTTTTTACAGAGAGGAAGGGAGAGGGATAGAGAGTTAGAAACATTGATCAGCTGCCTCCTGCACACTCCCCACTGGGGATGTGCCCGCAACCAAGGTCCATGCCCTTGACCGGAATCGAACCCGGGACCCTTCAGTCTGCAGACCGACGCTCTACCCACTGAGCCAACCGGTCAGGGCCAGGCTGCCTACTCTTGAGTGAAGAAGGCAGCGGAGGAGGCCCTTGCCATGGCCCCCAGGCTGAGGTGTCCTTTCTGTCTTCCTCCGTTCTGGGGCTGAGTTCCCAGAAACAGGTGTTACAGTCACATCTGTTCCACCGAACAGGCACTGGTTGAGCGACCACTGCCTGGCAAACGCGAGTGGAAGGCACCAGAGAACGAGAGGCGTGGGCCGGCCCCGACACAGACAGCGTTGCCGTGGCACAGGTGCTGAGGGGCGGGCTGGGACCAGAGCAGGGCTGGGGCTCCTGGGAGGGAGGACGTCTTTCTGTGAGGGGCAGCCACCAGAGCTGGGTGGGGGCGCCGCGTCTCACCCCCTCGGTGGCTGGGCCACTGAGGGAGCTGGGGTGGGAGCTGCCAGCTGCCGAGCAGGAGTGGAGATGAGCCTCTTGGTCAGCCTTGTTCCCTTCCTGCTAGTCTGCAACCCCTCCTGAGGGGGCGAGCCCTGAGCTTCCCAGCGCCCTCCTCCTGGCTGCCTGGCTGCCTGACTCCGGGTCCCATGTCCCACTCCCTCCTCGCCAGGAGCGGCGCCTGTGTCTGGTTGTACAGTAGGGGCTGTGCTGGTCTCTGTCAGATCCCGTCACGGTGTGGAGCGCTTCCATTTCCTGACAGGCCTTGCCAATTAGCTTTATTTAATTATCTCCCAGGGCTAAGCTTGAATACATTTTGTGTTAAATTCACAGTTACCCCCTTTCTAAACGAAATGGACTTAATATCCTTGTTAAAATCTGATTAAAACTAAAATTGAGGTTTTTGAAGTCTGATTATTCCATGAAATGGAATTTTTAAACCTAATTACTGCTGGATTTGCATATACGTTTCAGCACCATTGAAAAGAAAGTTGAAGTAAATGTATTATGGCATCCTGTCCTGTCGTTTCCTTGGGGCGTGACAGGTGGGAGGCACGTGGCCTTCTTTTCTTCCATAGACAGGTTGTCTGAGACTACTTCTCAGAGGGTCAGCTCCCAAGGAGTCTGAGCTCAGCTTCACCCTTCTCCGCCTGTGCCCTCTGCCAGCTCACACAGGCGATGGCCTTTTGAGGGCACGCGGCTTCCCACCTTTCTACCTGTAGTGCAGTCTCTTACCTTTGAGGAGGAGGATAGAGGAGGGGATTATGATTATAGCCTTTGGGGCCTCCCCTTTCAGTCCCAAAGATGGATTTATAATTAATAAGCTACCTTCATCCTAATTCTGGATCACAATGGTATCGTTAAAAGTGGAAACAAACTCACTCTTTTATGTATATACTAGTGGCCTGGGGCACGGATTCGTGCACATTGAAAGGAAATTAATTAGAAAAATACTTTAACTTCACTATTTGCCTTTTCTCTACAATAGAAGTGTCAGCCAAATTCACGATCGACAGTGACAGGTCAGAACACACACATGCGATGGGCGCCAGCGAGAGCTTTATGTGTATGGTGCATGCGCGAGTCAACTTAGCTTCTATAGATATAGAACAAACTCGCTTCGTTAGACCTGCTTTCTGATGCAGCTAAACGTTTTCCTGCCCAGTGGAGCAGCCCGACTTCTCCTCCAGGTAGTTGTCTGCAACGCAGCAGAAAATACCAACACAAAGCAGATTATTATTGTAGATCAGCAGGGAGAACAAAGAGTGAAATATTTAACTGCAGCCGTGTCTGACTATATTCTGCGCCGTGGGAAAACCTGAAGTCATTGTCAAGGTCCACCATTTCTTACTTCTGTTCCGTCGGGTCGAGTTTCTAAGCTTTTCTAAATCTCCATTTTCTGGATAATGAAAATAGGATTCTATGGAGTCTCCCATCTACCTACTCAGGACTTCTGTGAGGATCAAATGAGATGAGGCAGGGAAAACGCTTCACAGACATTTGGTTACAGTGTGGCTACAAAGCAAGTCGTGTTCCTGGGCTGAAGAAACTCCAAGGAGGCTAGTTGCTAGGGAGAGGAAGCTGGGCGTTGCTATGTGACGTCATTACCCAGCGCCCACAGCCACTGTTTCTGGGCTGGGCTGGGGGCTGCATTTTGTGCCATGGGGGTCTCTGCAGCGTCAGCTGTGATTTGTTGGCTGTCGCTCTGGGGTGGCAGCAGGGCCTGTGTCCCACTTGGGGAAGCTGAGTGTTGCTTCGTGGACGCCAGATCTGTGGTGCCGTTTCTTTGTAAATAGCCAGTACTTATCATGGCAGCTTGTGCATTGAGCATCTGCTCCCTGGTGGTCAGTGCGCATCATAGTGACCGGTCGGACGGTTGGACACTTAGCATATTAGCCTTTTATATATATATATATATATATATATAGGTGGATTGATGTCAGAGAGAAACATCAACGATGAGAGAGAATCATTGATCGACTGCGTTCTGCACACCCCCCACTGGGGATTGAGCCCACAGTCTGGGCATGTGTCCTGACCAGGAATCGCACTGTGACCTCCTGGTTCATAGGTCGACACTCAACCATCGAGCCAGGCCGGCCGGGCTGCCTTCGTGTCTTTGTTTGGACCCCACCGAAACAACCAGATTTCCTCGTCAGTTGAGTTCGTCTTACGGAACCTCTCCTGACTTTTCACATGTGAAAGTGAGCAGTAGTAATAAGTTAACCATAGCCACTGACTCGCTGATGTCCGTTTTTCGCTTTTAATCTTCACCCAAGGATATGTTTTTACTGATTTAAAGAGAGAGAGATGCATACCCACACATTAATTGGTTGCCTCCTGCACACCCCCTGCGGGGAATAGAGCCTGCATCTGGGCATGGGCCTGACCGGAAATTGAGCCACGACCTCCTGGTTCACAGGACAGCGCTCAACCACTGAACAGCACAGCCGGACTTGAGTTCCCATTCTTCCCAGAGCTCCATAAAGTTTTCCAGCATCGGGGAGTTAAAAGTACCAGTGGAGAAATACGTAAAAATAAGTAAATCCTTTCAAGACAAGTCATGTTTTTTCTGAAACATTTTACAGAGATTTAAGTTGTTTTGTGTTCTGTGTCAGTCAGGGGCGTGTAAACTGTTGCTGAGCCTGTGGGCAGAGTTTTGTTCAACAAGCAGACAGTCCTGGCCCGCGTGATCGCTGGGGGGAGCGTTGGCCCGAGTACTGAAGGGCGGAGGGTTCAGTTCCTGTCACGGACATGCACAGGTTGCAGGTTCGATCCCAGCCCCGGTCGGAGCTCATGCAGGAGGGAACCAGTCGATGTGTCTCTCTCACATTGATCTCTTTCTCTCCCTTCCCTCCTCTCTTCCACACTCTCAGAAAATTAATAGAAAAATATCGCCAGGTGAGGATTAACAAACAAGCAAAGAAAGAGACACACAGACACACATCTTGCAGGTCCCACCTGCACAGTCCAGCTCCCTGGCGGGTATCAGCATGGAAGGGATGATGCTGCCGGGCGGTGGGGAAGCGTGGAGGGCCCGCGGAGCGGCACCTGCACAGACAGACAGCATCTCTGGCCGAGATGGCTGCTTTCCCTCCGGAGAACCTTCCGGGAACCTGGAGAGCAGTCAGGAGCGTGTGATACCGAGTTAGAAATGAGAGACGTGCCCTGAGGTGCCGATCAGCCCGCCGCTGGGAGCAGTCGTCAGCGGGGGCCAGGCTCTGCTTCCCGCTCTCCGCTCTCCTCTGAAGCATAGACAGCTGGGAACGTAACAGTGTGATAACGGGAAGAGGGCCGGCTCCCGTGAGGAGAACAACGGCTCCCGGGCGATCCTTCCCGTTGGGGCTGGGGCATCGGCATCTTCTTGTGCCCTATCCCCTTGGCACCACGGTGACCACTTTACAGCGTCACTCCGAGCACTTGCTCCTGCCAGGCCTCCCAGTGCACCCCCCGCACAACACCAGGCAAACGCCAGGGGCCGCCGCAGAGCTGAGGCCCGCCGCTCCCTGGACTCGCCGCACAGGGCCTCCACTGCCCGCCTCCCGAGGGCTCCTCCCCAGGCCTCTGCGTGGCTGCTCCCTCGCCAGCTCTTCCAGGCTCTGTCACTGGCCCACCCAGCACCCTACTTAGACGGCACCCCCGACCCCCCACCTGGCCTTCTGCCCGGCAGGTTCCCCTTCACAGCGGACCCGCCCCAGAGGCTCTGCGTTTTATCTTCACTTAGCTGTGGCCTTGCTGCTTCACTGCATCTTGTCGTGTTTTCACTGGCCGCGGATCTAGAATGGTGCCTGGCACAGGAGTAGGCTCTCAGAGAAAGTTAAGTGGACGGACAAATCCACCGAAGTGTGAGCTCAGACCGCCGGGTCTCAAGGTGCGTGGTACTGGGTAACCGGCACTCTCGGCCTCAGTGCGATCTGTTTCAAATTCGTCTCTGGACTGAGGAATTTCAGAGGGTAGGCGGAGGGGGGGGAGGAGTGGAGAGGAGTGACTAACTTCCGTGCATGAATGCATAACCCACGGACACAGGAGAGTGGCGAGGCCTGGGAGGGGCAGGTGCGGGGTGGAGGGAGTCAGTGGGAAAAACAAAAACCACAAAGGGGACATCTGTCATACTGTCAACAATAAAGATAGTTTTAAAATTAAATTAAACGAAGGGAAAAGCACAAAGAATCTTTTTATTTTTTAATACATTTTTATTCATTTCAGAGAGGAAGGGAGAGGGGGAGAGAGATGAAAACATCAATGATGAGAGAGAATCATCTATTGCCTGCCTCCTGCACACCCCCCACTGGGAATCGAGCCCGCAACCCAGGCCTGTGTCCTGACTGGGAATTGAACCATGACCTCCAGGTTCATAGGTCAGTGCTCACCCAGAGCCATGCCAGCCGGGCCAAAGAATCTTTCCATATGTTTATATGGAAAAGTGTGCAAAGTGCATTGCTAAATAGAAAAGAGACATAAGTGAGTGCCCTATGCCACCATTTCTGAAAGGAACTGGAAAATGAGGAAGCATAACTGCGGGCTTCTGTGTGTGTAAAATGTTCAGGTTGCACAAGACAACACTGGCTTCCTGCTGGAGCGGGCAGGAGATTTGCTGCTGCTCCTTTCATAACATGCTAATGTTTGTACCAAGGAAATATAACACCTATTCAGAAAGTGACTTTTTTTAAAGCTTAGCATTGTAAACTTACAGTGCAGAGGGAAATACTATACAAAAAGTTTCTGAAAAGAAAACAATTGCTCCATGATGAGTTGGTGCATGAATATATAACTAGAGCCATTTACAATAAGTCATACATCACTCCTGAGCGGTTAGCTATGCATTACAATGAGAATAATTTGCATTGCAAGTGGAGCAAACATACACTAGTACAACGCTTCCCAGGTAAAATGATCAAGAATGTTATTGATCCTAAAAGTTTGGTGAAGTGGAAAATAAGATGTTGATGTATCAAACGTTTTTTAAAAGTATATATTTTATTGATTTTTTACAGAGAGGAAGGGAGAGGGATAAAGAGTTAGAAACATCATTGGGAGAGAAACATTGATCAGCTGCCTCTTGCACCCCCCCCTTCCCCCCACTAGGGATGTGCCCGCAACCCAGATACATGCGTTTGACCAGAATCGAACCTGGGACCTTTCAGTCCCCAGACCGACGCTCTATCCACTGAGCCAAACCGGTTAGGGCCATATCAAACATTTTAACTTAAAATATTATAAATACACAATCATTCCCAAGCTGCAAACGTCTATGAGCCCACTAACTTGAGTCTCATCTTATATTTTCTGCATAAGCCACAAAACATACCCGTGATTTTAGCCCTGCTTCTTTAAAAGGGACCCCTCAGTCCTCTGAAATGTTACAGCTTTTCCTGTGGAACTTTTGCACTCACTTGCTTTCTTCATCAGAAACTTGGGGGCAGTTTTCCTTTGAGACATTCCAAAGCCTTCAACTTTGTTCTCATAGAAACACAGCTTTCTTCCCACGTTAATTTTTAGATTATTTAATTACAGTAACGTGCGAAACTGGCAGAAACAGACCCGTTTTGGATGGACGCAGCAGCTCCTGGGAGCGGGGCTGTGTGGGAGGCCGACCCTGCGCAGCGGCAATAAAGCTAGCAAAGTGCCTCGATGAACAGGGCGTGGCGCTTGGCTTTGAGGTGGGGAGCCATGGGCTGGAGCTGGGGAGGGCCCACAGTGTTCCGAGGAACTGTCCTCCTTCTCAGGACAGGACCAGGGGACACGGGCTGTATGTATTCTCCAAAGACATCTGTGTATAATACTTCCCACATCTTTAAAAACAAGAGCAGCCTACATCCCAGCATCGGCAGGCATCTGTCTCTGCAGGACCGTGAGGGTGAGACAGTACTGGAGGGTGGAAGGGAAAGGAAGGGAAGGGACCGGGGGCCCTGTGGGGCAGTGAACCCCACCCCTGAGCGGGAGAGGCTGGGCTGGCGGCTGCTGCTCCCCCCTCTGTGGTCAGGCTAGGCCCAGCAGCAGGTCCTGGCTCTCTGGCTGCAGGGATGCCCACAGGTCCGTTGAGAAATGAGCCTGCGACAGTGACCATTGACAACTCCGGCCAGTGAGGCCTGTGGCTGGAGGACTGCGCAGTCCTCCGTGGGAGAGGAGGTCCTGGAGCCCACACTGCGACTCTGTCAGGACCGCTAGGGTCACAAGGCCACACGGCCACAGCTCTCTTGCGGGTGGATCCTGCTTGGGAAATCCTGGCTGCGATCTGCAGCGGGCTGAGTGCCGTGCAGGAACCCAATGCCGCTGAGCAGGGTCGGCCTCCCGCTCCAGCCTCATGAAGCCCAGACCTCACTGGTCCAGCAGCAGCCACCGGCCTCACTGTTTCAGGGAAAGGAGTTCCATGGTTCCCCAGGCACATGCAAATGAGGGAAGACACTTCAGATCCGCAGCGGCTGCCTTCGCACTCTCCCTCCCGCACTGGCAGGATTACTGGGACTTCAAACAGCCTGGGTCCCAATTAAGCTCGGCGCCCACCCCGGGGAGGCCAGAGGCTTCTCCTGATTAGCACGGCGCTCTTTGAACCGTGGGAGCTAAATAAAGCCCACAGAGCCTTTCAAACAAACGCCGTAATTTCCTCTCCCTGCTCCCTCCGTCTTTGGAAAGGCTGATCTTTTGAATGCTTTCCACATTCAAAAGGGCATCTGGCTAACAGCTCCAAACACAACTTCAGCCAGGAGCTCGGACCGGAGCAGTGAGCAGAGGGTGGGGGTGCACGTGGACGCGGAGGCCAGCTCCCAGGATGTGTCCACCGCAGAGGGGGCTCCAAGGCTGAGCTGGGAGGGTCGAAGCAGACCCCGCCCGCTGGTGCTGAGGGCCTCCGCCAGGTGTGCACGTCCATCGCCAGGCCCAGGAGGCTGGCAGGGGGCCTGACGTGGTGTTGCACCAGGCAGGGATGCTGGCCTGGGGAGCAGCCCGCCACAGAGCAGGCTTCCAGGCAGCGTACCAGCTGTAGGAGGCTGGGCTGCAGCTCACATGGCCTGGGGGACACGGGAAAGGCTCATGTCGTCGGCACAGGACACGAAACGGCCCTCAAGTCAGTCCCTCCAGGTGGGAGGTAGCCAAGGAGCCCACCTGGCTTGTGAGCCGAGGGGGCGGGCGGTCAGCCTCATGGCCGCCAGCTTCACTGCGGCCCAGAGGTGCGTCCCCTTGACCTGCTCTTGGCCTGGACTGTCCGTGTTCCAGACTCGGGAAAACCCTTGGCTAGTAAATTGAGCACTCCACCCCGCAGCCTGTCCACCCCCGACCCCTGACCCCCGTCCACCTACCGGGATTCCTGCCAGCAGAGGCCGCAGGCTGCCTGCCGAGCAGCACACTGGGCTCAGCATCAGCGCAGCTGCCTTCTAGGGAAACCTCCGAAGGGGCGAGGGGACGCGGGGACATGCCCTCACCCTGGCGTCCTCCCTACCCGCGCGGCACCGCGGCAGAGCAGCAGGCCTGTGGGAGAGCGGGCAGGCGGCAGTTAGCCTGGGCCCCCACCCTCAGCGACGGGTGACCCAGGATTCTGTTCCTTGTGGAGACGAACCAAACCGTGTGGGAGAAGCCGCGGAGGGAAGCGTCGGGTGGAGGGCGGAGGAGGACGCAGGCCCTGGGCGCAAACACCCAGCGGGGGAGGACAGGATCCTCCCGGCCGCCCTTGCTGATTTGCTTGCTTTTTAAATGGCTTATTAGAAGATGGGCTTCGGGTTGAGGTTCGGTGCTCAGGCAGCGTGGACTTGGAAACGTCTGAGTCTCAGTTTCCATGTTTGTAAACAGTACACAACGGGGCTGCTGTGGGCATTCACTGCGAGAACTAGCCTGCAGTCGGTCTGTGTTGCTGTTGCAGTTGCTGTGCTGTGGAGTGGGCTCTGAGGAGGGGCTGGGGAGGGGGCAGTGAGCGCCCCCTCCAGGCTGGGGCCGGCGGTGCTTCTGCGCTTCAGTCCTGGTTGCACGTCCTCTGCTCAGTGGCCCTGTTTTCACAGGCGAAGTGAAGTCACGGCGTATGACGTCACTCACCTGAGGGGACGCGGGCAGTGGCGGGCCGTGGTTACAGGGGGGGTGGGAGGGCCGTGCACCCAGGATAGCATGCGTCCTGGGTCCGGGTCGTCGGTGCTGAGTGTGCTCTGACCCGCAGGTCCCCGGAAGACCTCTCGCGCTTCATCGTGGAGCTGCAGCAGCGGGAGCTGGCCCTGAAGGACAGGAATGGCTCCATCACCAGCAGGTAGGCCTGGGCGCCGGCTTGGGTGGGGTCGGTGAGCGAGGGCCCTGGCCTGCAGGGACAGCTGTGTACGCTTCACTGTCCCGTTGGCTTTGGCCTGAGTGAGCGGGAGCTGGGTGCACAGTCCTCGTGTCTGCCCGACTCGGCTGACTGAGGTGGGTGGCGCGGGCATCCTTCGCCATTCCAGTCACCACTGGCTCCCTGTGAGCTGGCCACCCGGTGGGCTAGCTCCCTGGGCAAGGCTGTGTGGGATCAGGAGCGCGGGCTCGGAGCGGCCCCTTGGAGCGGAGCTGGGCCCCGGGGTCAGGCATCTGTGTGCATATGTGTGTGTGTGTGGCCTGTGCACTGAGGGAAGGTCCACAGAGACCACAGGGCAGCCAGGCCTTTGTCTGTGAACAGCCGCAGCCCAGAGGGAGGTTTGTCTCCTTCCCGACAGGAAGTCCGGAGGCAGCAGCTGCGTGGTTGCCCCAGGCCTGGGGTGGCGCTCTCTTCCTGTCACCCCCGCGCCGTGTTCCCAGCACCATCCTCCCGCCTCTGACACCCTGCCGTTCCCTTCGGTTCTCACGTAACTCCCGAATCAACGAATCAATGCAGGCCCGCAGGCACAGGGGCTGCCCGCTTCGTCTCCAGTCATGAGCGTCAGGTCCCCAGGTGACCCGCAGTTCTGTCTGCCTACAGATTCAGGGGTTCCCTCATTCCCCCATTTAATAATTTGCTGAGCGACTCGGAGAGCTCAGAAAGTGGCTGGTTTACTGGGAAGATTGAAGGCTGCAGCCAGAGCTCTGGGCAGGGGGTGCTGGGCAGGGGTGGGGCGGGTGCCCGCCTGCTGGGGCCCTGCCCTCCAGCGCCTGTGCTGTTTACCGGTCTGTGAGGTTCCGCTGCTTGATTCAGTCACTGGCTGTTGGTGAGCGACAGCCTCCAGCTCCTCTCCCCCTGCAGGTGGGGTCAGGGCTGGGAGGGCCAGCCCCTCAGCACCTGGAGCTGCCTGGGGACCCCCAACCCCTGGTTGCACAGCCTCACATTTGGGTGAAAGGGGCGGCTATGAGGCAAAGGGTGCTGTGCCCTGAGAGTCCCCAGGGCTGTAGGAGCTCTGCCAGGGTGGTGCAGAGACCAGATACAGCTAGTTGTCCCCTTCATCCTCGAGGGCGTGTTCCGGGGCCGCCCCGGCCAGTACAGTGCGAGGCTGTTTCCCTCACGTGCAGGCCTAGGGGCTGTTCAGCTTGTAAACAGGCACAGGGAGGTGCCAGCCGTGACTGACAGGAAACAGCAGTGACCTGGGGCTCGGCAGCACCAGCACCGCCCTCAGCGTGGGTGCTGCACGAGAGGTGCCAGGTTGCACGTGATACTCAGAACGGTGTGCAACCTAAGCTCAGGCCCTGTTTGTTCTGGAATTTTCCATGTAACTTTGGGGACCATGGATGACCACGGGGAACTGAGACTGGGAAAGGAGGGGTCTTGGGCTGCTTCTTAGCGCCACGCCTGGCTCGTGCAGGGCAGTCCGCCGCCTCCACTTCTGCGCCCTGCCTACAGCGGAGCAGAGGCCGCCCTGGTCCCCTGTGGGACAGGACACCTCCAGGGACCACTGCCGGCAGCTTTCACCTCAAGCCTCATTGGCGCAGAGGAGGGGTGGCTGACCGGCTCTCACCTAGCACTGAGGATGGAGACGGCTGGTCTCGGCCGCGCCCGAGGGGACAGCGTGCTAATCATTCATTAGCGGCCAGAAAGAAGGCTTCATTGGGGCTGATGTCATTGTGAAGATTGGCTTTTAGAAGCATCTGGTTACGTTGGACGTCATCACGTCCATTTAGCTTAAAGACCTCAATGGTAAAGATTGCATTTGCTTTCAAAGTGCCGGTCAGATGAAACAGGCGTAGAAATGACTTGAAATGAAAACTTGACATTTTCCCAGATGATCCTCTTCATCGCACTTTGACCGGGAAACAGTATGAGCTGTTGGAGGAAGGACCCTCGTCTGCATCGCTTCCCGCCAGGCTGAGGGTGCTCTGTGAATGGGCTGCTCTGCCTGCGTGTCCGCCTCTGTCCAGGGCCCCACGTGCAGGGAGCAGTCCCTCCAAGGCCCCACGTGCCATCGCTGTGGCCAGGAGCGTGGGCTCACCTGTCCCACCGGCTGCTGGACTCTCGGGAATGGGCTCTGCTCAGGAAGCAGCCCTCCGAGGTCAGGCCTGTCTGTGTGACTGTGGCCCCGTCCCCCCTCAGGGGCTCCCTCTCAGAGCCAGTGCCGCCCCCCGGGGAGCAGGGGTGTGGGGACCGGAGAAGGGGAGCCTGCCAGGTCTTGGAAGGGGAGGTGTGACTGCCCTTGCCTGGCCTACAGCCCGAGAGCCTCGGCCTGGCTGCTCCTCCGTGTTGCCTCCCTTGGTGCTGGGGCTCCGAGGAGGCGGTGGCCGTGGCTGGTGTGTCCCTGGCATGGCCAGGGGGGTGGTTTCTCTGCCGCTTCCCGGGGTGAGTGAAGGCAGCAGGCCAGTCCTGATTCTGTTGGTCTGGAGCGCAGGCTGCGTTCACCCACTGAGGAGTGTAACGGCCCCGTGTCCCGGGGTCGACGGGGCCCTATGAGTAGCCGTGGTCTCAGCTGCTGAGCCCACAGGGCCCGGAGGCACCGGGATGCCTGAGGGTTGGTCCTCTTCTCTGGCCTCGCCTGTCAGGGTGACATGGTGACAGCTGGCACCGGGGTGTCAGGAGAGTTCAGTCAGAATCTTCGGTGCGGCTGGGCCGGCTGCGGCGCAGGAGGCCTTGTTAGCGCTAATGAGCATCGCGAGTGGCTGCTGCCGCCTGTCTGAGTGACCGGGAGGCGTGAGCTGGCCCCGCGGCGCTGAGCGCTCCAGTGAGCTTGTTGGGGCCAGAGGCCCAGCAGCGGTAGGACTCGTGGGCGCCTGGGAAAGGGAGGAGGTAAGCCTCGCTGTGGATCGGAAGGGGCAGGCGAGGAAAAAGGCAGGCGCGAGGCTTTGGTGAGGGCCTAGGAAGGGGGGTCTCCTCTGCTTTGGAGGGAGAGCTGGGCTGGTGACGGCACAGGGCCCGGGATTCCGTTCACGACATGGTGACATTAAGCCTATTAGACAACCAGTGACGACCAAAGGGGGCGGGTGGCCATCGGGTGCAGTCAGGTAGCCTAGGCGAGAGGTGCCAGTGGGTGCCCTGTCCTGGGAGGTGGCAAGGATGCACCTGGAGAGAGTGAGGCTGCGCCGGCCATGTCTCCTGACCCTGACCTTGACTAGGGACTGTGGGTGCTGTGGGCGGAGCCGGCTCTGGTGCCCGGCTCCCCGACTGCCAGCAGAAGTCATTTCCTCCGATTCGGGTTCTCGTGCCCGCACCCTGTCCCTCAGCGGGTGGAACTGCCTAAGTCTGGACTGTGTGCGTTCACCATTGCACTCCTGTCAGCCTGGCCACACGGAGGCCACGCTCCAGGCAGACGCCGCCCTGGGCCCCGCCGCCCGCCCTGCTGTGTGTGCGTGGTAGCGTGTGCTCCCTCCTCACGGCTGTGGGGCGCTCTGCCCCCAGGTACCCACGAATCCATGCCCTCTTCTATCCCTTACAGTTTTCCTTCCGACAGTAAGAACCTGTGTTGCTGTTTCCATTCTGGCTCTCTGTGCCGCCTCCTCCACAAAGCTGCCCGAGGGAACCCCGCTGAACAGAAATGAGTCGGCCATTCCCTCCCAGCCCCCCATGAAAGCAGACCTGCACTTGGGTCTAAAGGCCTGGCATCTGCCTCTGCCCCCTGCAGCCCTTCTCAGCCGAGTTCCCTTCTCCTGCTCTGGGCCTCCAGCTCGGGCCTGTCCCTTGACATGGCACATACCCTGCCGGGCTGCCTCCCCCGGCAGTGCCCCTCCCTCCAGGTCCCCCTGAGTTTAATCCTTAGGTGGCCTTAGCTGACTCCACAACGCAGGCTTCCCCTAGGCTGCGCGCTGTGCCGTTGCGTTTTCTCCGTTAGGCTAACGTGTTCTCCTTGCCTCCATAAGACTTGGGGATGGCATCCACCTCTGTGGTTCTGGCCAAGCACTGTCCCGCACGCGGCAGCCACTGGAGCGCTGTGGCTGGGTGCGTGCAGCCTCTGTACGTGGTGCGTGTGTGCGCGTCTGCTGGGCATGAGTGACCCCGGCTCTGGGTGCAGGCATGACCCTGCTCCCCACTCGCTCCCTCTCTTTCCCACGCCTGGTTAAACCGCGAGGAGATGACCTTGGCTCCAGTGCGCACCCACCCAACACCGGTTCTCCCCTGCTGGTCTCATCTTTCCTCTGAGCCCGTGGCCGCTCTCACTGCTCGCCCTGCTTCCACCTTTGTCCCCAGGGTTGGCCTCCGCCCAGCATCATCTGCACCTGGGTCCCCCAGTCACGGGGTGGCCCTGTCACCTGGTGCACAGAACCTTCCGGGGCCTTTTGTCTCAGTCGCATTCAGCGGTGACTGCCCTCGCCCGGCATCAGGACTGGGGCAGGCGGGCGCCCTTCATGGCGAGGAGGAGGGACTGGTACTCCAGCTCCTCCTCCCCGTGCATTTCTTCCTCAGCCCTCCCCCCCCAGGAGTGCTTTCTTGTGTGCCCAGGTGTGCAGCAGTGGAGGAGGAGGAGTTGGCACCTTTGATTGCCTGCTGGCTGCTGGCACCCATCTCCTGGCTCCTGCTCCCCTCCCGTCCTTGGCTGCGCCTCGCACTGCGGCAGGCCCGTGGCTCAGGGCCGTGCGCACAGCGTCCCGTCAGAGAGTGAACTTGGCTGTTTTGCTTTAGACCCGAGTGACGCGTTTCCTGACTTGCCCGCGGAGGCACTTGGGAAAGCTGCTGTCCGGGCTCCCAGGGCGGCGACCCTTGGCTCAGCCAGGTTCATGCTCTGAAAAGGCATGTTTTCTGCCTGTGGTTACATGAACCCGGGTGCGTGCCTGCGGCGTGCGGGGCTGGGCTGGCGTGGCACATGCGCACGCACGAGCACGTGCTCACACCCCCAGGAGCACTGGGACGCGGAGGGGTTTGTGCGGTGGGAGGGGGGCGTTTATTTTGTGGTTACAGAGCCGACCAGGGAACAGTACTTGGAAGTGCCCGCTCCGTGAGATCTGCCCACAGCTGTGCACCCTCAGAAACAGAAGCAGGGCTGCCCTGGTGCCCGAGGTGAGACACCTGGAGAGGGGCTGCTTGCCCTGAGGCCTGTCCTGCCTGCCGCGTGGCCAGCTGTCTGTCTGTCTGGCAGGTACCCAGCTCAGTGCTGCGGGTGGGCCTGTGGGCTGTCCATGTCCTGCTCCCACCCTGACTGCAGGGACCGTGGGGCAGGTCTCTCCAGGACGCCAGCCTCTGCCGAGGACCGGCTTTGCTAGGCGAGGGGCCTCCTGTTCTGTGGGACACTCGGGGGGCTCCCGCCTGTGCCTGGTGCCCTGGCTTCTCAGGAGTCAGGGTTTGTCGCCCTCCCTCCTCCGTGACAAGGAACACCTACAGGCGGCACCGAAGCTCCCCTGAGGCCACCCAAGGGCCAGCCTTTCTGGGTGAGGTCTGCATGAGGTGCGGGGCTGAGCCCGCGCGGGCCCAGCCTCGGTGGCCAGGGGAGTGACTGCGGCCGCCTGTTCGGGCCTGCTCTTCACGCTGGTTCTCCAGCCTCCTTCCTTCTTGCCTGGACTTGAGTTGCCAGCTGATGTGGCGGGCTGTCTGCAGTGCCGAGTTTGGACAGGAGGGGGAGCCGCAGCCCTGGAAGCCGGTCTGCTCGCTCCTCGGGCCTCCTGCCCGGCTTCCCAGGGGAGTGCTGTCGCCAAGCCTGTACATTTGGTTGCCAGTTAGAGAGTGGGGCGGCGGGGAGGGGGGGAGGCGTGAGGGCAGGGCCTGAAGGAGCTGGGTGAGTGGCTGTCTCTCCCAGGTGCTTTCTTGGCAATTGCTCTCCCTACCGTCCCCTTCCCCTCCCCTGCTTTCCTCTCCCCTGCCTTCCCCTCC
>PVJC01011558.1:0-11465 GCA_004026665.1 Murina feae
CCCCCCCCCGCCGCCTCTTTCCCACTCCTCGGCCTGCCACCTTGCTTTCCCACTTCCTGGTGCCCTGCAAGGGGCCTGGGAAGCCCACCAAGCAGGCCACTGACCCCCTGCTGCCTTTTCCTGCTCCCCGATGCCCCTCCAAGGGCCTGGACAGCTGCCAAGCAGGCCACCAACCCCCTGCCACCTCTTACCCGCTCTCCAATGCCCACAAAGGACCAGGGAAGCCCACCAAGCAGGCCGCCAACCCCCGACCACCTCTTACCCACTCCCTGATGCCCTGCAAAGGGCCTGGAAAGCCCACCGAACAGGCTGCTGACCCCCTGCCACCTTTTACCTGCTCCCCAATGCCCCGCAAAGGGCCTGGACAGCTGCCAAGCAGGCCATTAACCCCCTGCCACCTCTTTCCCACTCACGGGTCCTGGGTCCTGAGCTGTTCCGTCCTGCAGCCGCTCTGTGCACTCGGAGGTCCCTCAACCCGGCCTGTGCCCTCTCGCAGTCTGGGACCCCTTGGGGGATGTACACCTGCTGGCGTGCCTGACCAGGCTGGGTGAGGGGCTGATGGCTGTGTGAAGGCTGGCCAAGCCCCCCAGGAACGTCCCTCACCCCATTGGGTTGTGGCCAGCCTGGGTGAGGGGCTTTAAGGCTGCCCACAGCTCCCATTGACCCAACGTCCCAGCAAGGCTGGCTGGACGCAGGTTTCTGGGGTTTGTTTATCTCCTATAATTGATACTGGTCCTTGAAGGCCTGGGGTTTGTTTATCTCCTATAATTGATGCTGTTCCTTGAAGGCCTGGGGTTTGTTTATCTCCTATAATTGATGCTGTTCCTTTAAGGCCTGGGGTTTGTTTATCTCCTATAATTGGTGCTGTTCCTTTAAGGTGGCCTACACATGTAACGAAGCCTCCTCTCTGCCTCACCTCGCGGCTTCTATTATGAAACAATGTTGTTATCTTAGACTCAGGCCCGGCTTCAGCTCCGAGGATTCTATGATTTACACATTGTGGCAAAATGTTTTCTTCTGTTTTGCTCTGAGGCAGGCTAAGCCAAGCCCGTGCGCAGGCAGTTTCCCTTTCGCTCCTGCTGCAACGGACGCTGCTGTTTACTCCGTGAGTGGCGGCCGCCATGTTGGCTGGGCTAATTTGCATACAGTCGCTCTGATTGGCTGTTGGGCGTCCCGGAGAAACAGTTAATTTTACTATTTCGCTTTTATTAGTTTAGATTATTGTCTAATCACTATGCTGTACACCTGAAACTAATACAAAATAATATTGAATGCAAACTATAATTAAAAATTTAAATATAAATTAAAACAAAAGGAAATTTACATTTGAAGGAAAAAAAAATGAATCAGAGTAGCCCTCACACACCATTCTTTGTAGCCCTGAGTTTTATTTTATTTTTCATCTGCCAACTTTATATGAAACAGTAAATTCTAACTTTAATTTTTATATTTTCATATCTTTAATAACTAGTTATGATATGTTATGTACATAGGCTTCTTTTATAAAAGGACTCTTCTTGTCATTTGCATTTGTTATTAATTTTTTTAACCTTAACCACCTTTTTAAAAATCTTTTTACAGTTGACCTTTTAAAAAAATGACTTGGGACTATGTGTATTTATAATGTACTGTAGTTGTAAATGTAAGTTAATTTGATGGGTTCAGACTAGTGACTCTTTCCAAAACATTCAACTTACTTTTCATTTAAGCAACTATTCTCTTTCCTTTTATACTCATACTAGAGGCCCAGTGCATGAAATTTGTTCATGGGGAGGAGGGTGCACCCTCTTGAAATCCAGGAATCCTCAGAGGATGTCTGACTGCCAGTTGAAGCCTGATCCCGCCTGCAGATCAGGCCTAAACTGGCAGTTGGACATCCCTCTAGCAATCCAGGATGCTGGCCTCTAACTGCTAGCCTGCCTACCTGATCGCAGCTAACTGCCTCTGCCTGTGTGATTGCCCCTAACCACTCACTGGGGGGCTGCCAGCCGCGGCGAAGGGGTTCTGTTAGAGTTGTTCTGGTTTCTGGTCATTCTGCTATTTTGGTCACTGGGCTTCTATTAAGTAGGATTTCATTTACTTAGATGATGTTCAAAAAATTATACAGTGCTCAGAAAAAAGTTTGGGAACAAACACAACTTGCTTATGGGGCACATCTGATCCATGTAACACGGCCAGACATACTTGAGTCTACTTGAAGGCCTTCCAGCCTTAGACACCACGTGCCATCAGGGTGGAGTCCAGGGAATGGAGAGTGGTGCTGATCCAACCAGTCATCTGTGAGGAGCAAATGAACCAAGAGGGCCTCCTATCTTTCACATGTGAACAGACCCTCTTCACATGTATCGTACATGTAAAGAGCTATTTGATACCAGATTTCTCTTTGGTTTCTCCTTTCCACTTAACCCTCTGATAGGCAGGTGCTTAATTCACACTCCTTTTATTTTCCTATCAACCTTTGATGCTGTCCTCCAGCAAGACTTCTTGCCATTTTGACAGCCATTATTAGTAAGTTCTAGTAATCACAGGCAGCCAATTCATGAAGCTCTGTCGCATGAATAAGTAAGCAAATGAATAAATGGATGAGCTGCCAAAGGTGATAATCATCAAGCTCACACCAATCTCTACCCAAAGACTGATGTTCAGGCTTTAACTAGGGAAAAAATGGTCCTTATGGAAGATGAAGGCATATCTCAGAGGCCCCTGGGACAAGGTGTGGGATGATGATGGAAGAATTTTCCCCAGAAAGGGCCATGGACCAATAGCCCGGTCACTAGCACCTGCTAGTTGAAAGGGGCACATGGTTGGTTGTCCGTCTCTTGGTTGTAGGTCCATGTACTTTGGAAATGAAGAGGACTGTATATACCAGGGGTAAATTTTAAAAACAAAAGGCAAAGCAAATACTTCCCAAGCCCAACATGTCGCCAGTTACTTCTCACGCACTCTCAGCCCACTGGCAGTAGGGGCCAGGCACCTCCCAGCGTAAGTGTGGGTGCTGGGGACACAGTTTTACGTGGCACTCTACCTTCTAAAATGTTTACTCTGTGCAAAGTCAGCTCTGAGCAGACTTCAGGGAAGGTGTCATGTAACCTGTGGCAAGCGGTTACCTCACAAAGCCCAATATAGAAACTCAACAGTTTCTAAGCATGGAGTCGTGGCAGCAGGGGTTACTTGTTTAGCAAAGCTCCTGTTGTCGGCCTTTGAAATCTTGCTTCCCCTGCACTTACCACTTCCCTCTAGGTTCCTATGAATGCCCAAAGGCCAAGTAATCTCAGTTATAAATGGAAGGAGGCATAGACATCAGCTTCGAAAGCTCCCTGAGCTAGCCAGGCTCATTGGCTCACTTCAGTTCACAGGGTAGGAAAAGTCTGAATAATGAGGAGATGCCTCCGCTGGTGGAGAGCGGAGCCTGGGTTGGCACTTTCAGGAATTGCCGAGGGCTGTGACAGGGCAGGTGCTGACTCAGCAGTTCTGCAGCTCGGCCAATGCTCAGCTTCTGCAAGCTCCAGGGCAGCGCTCATGCTGCAGGTCTGTGGACAGTTCTTTGAGCAGCAAGGTGGGGATGGGTCTTTACTCACCTCCATGGAGCAGTAGCGCAAGCCCTGTATTCAGTGAATTCTTACAGGAGCGTGTCCCTTGCTGAGACGGCTAAAATCTGAGAAGGGGAATGCTTGGGTGTTAGAGTAAAACCAGCTGCTCTAATGGGCCAACCCTGAATCTCAGTAGCTTAACACAATGCAGTTCTGTTTCCTTATCACAGACAGTCCAGTCGGCAGTGTGGGAGCTTGGGTCCCTGCATGCACCCAGGGGTCCAGGCTGACGGAAACCCTGCCATCTTCAGCACAGAGCTTCCAAGCAGCTCTGGGTTTCCATAGTGACAGATGTGGAGAAAGAGCCCAGGAGAGACACAGCAGGTCGCCCAGACCTACACACCTCACATCACGTCAGCTCATTCCATCGGCAAGTGCGAGCCCACAGCCTTCCCTAGACGTAAGCGTCCTGGGCCCTGTGTCCCTGGCTGGGCAGTGACTCCTCAGAGCACCTCCAGAATGGGAAGGAGCCTGGCTGCCTAGCATGCGTGAGAACGCCCTTCCTGTGCTGCGTCTTCCATTGCAGTGTAGTTAGTTGTTGCTTTCCACTGTACGGATAGCTCCACCTCCACCACCACTGGATCCCTGGAGAAGCCGGCCATTCCAAAGAGAGTAAAGCAGTCTAACATGCCAGCAGCTGGTGGTGGCTATTTGGTGCAGCGGATTCTAACCTAATGCGGCGGAGTGAGGTAGGAACGCATACATGCCCTGTGGAGGAGTGGCTACAATATCAATGTTGATGGCTCTGCTCCCCGTTCTGACCTCAGGAAGTGGGAGAAAAGGGCCGGGGGAGGGGTATTGTTTCCCAGGGTTCCCCAGGCCCATGGTATACAGGAGGGATATTATTCTACCACCTTTTCCTCTTATTTGTTCTTATTTGTCCTCTTTTACATTAAAAAATTCAACTTTGAGAATGTCCTTTTTACTTGAAAATGTTACGGCTAGCTGAGGCTGCTCTTTCCCGCAGCCTGGTTTCATCTAGGTTTAGCAGTGGGGATCTTCTGGTTTGTACCTCCCCTGAGGGGACTCCCCCATCCCTGGGTTATCCCCACAAAGCACAAGTCAAAGGCTTTCCTGGCAAAAATAAAAGTTTAAGAACTAGAGAATTAGGTAAATTCACCTTATCTGCTTAGCTCTGATTTTTAAAATTTATAGGTTGGATGGACTATCGTGCCAGAGCGACATCAGGAACAGCAGGAGTTGCTTTTGGGGTCCCTTTGAGGTCCCAGGTGGCTCAGGGGCTGACAGCAAAGTGCACAGAGGTGTGGAGGGAAAGTGGAGCCATGCTGCTGCGCCCACCTTTCTTTGTCGGAGCTGTGGGCTGGAAGCAGCCCTGGTGGGAGAGTGAACTCGGCCATTGTCCTGGGGGCTGGAGAGGCAAGGGGCCAGTCGGGGCAGACACAGCGCTGAGCCCAGATATGAACCTCTCCTGTGAACACATTCCGAGGGACCCTGAGTTCTACTTTAGGTGACAAGGTGTTAAAATGGTTACCTGAATAATAAAATGTCTCATTTTCAATATCCCGTCTCAATCTTTGCCACAATGTAGTTCCCACAGAAATGTGGAAGCAGCAGTCTCCCCCAGATTCATGTGGTCCAGGCAATATGCCCCAGCAATGAACAGAATCTGTTTCAGATGCATTCTTTGAGTTTCCTGAATCGAGGTCAGAATAGTGACAACATTCATGAGGAGCCAGCGTGATCCTGAGGTTGGGCTCCTCAGAAGCAGATGCTGAGAGAAGAAATCAAGGAATTTCTTAGGGAGCCTTCCCAGGAACCGTAGTTGGGGGGGGGGGGGGGGGAGGCAGACCAGGCTGTGTATCCACCAAAGACCCATGGAGAGAGCCAGGAGCCTGAGCCTCAGGGGCTCTGGACACGAGGGTAACCCTGGTTAGAGGATGCGGGCGCCCAGCGTTTACTCTGCGCCTGCAGCAGGGCACAGGGTGGCCCTCGGGACTCTCCTAGCCCCGGCCATTGAGGCTGATGGGCCTGGGAGCCAGGCTAGGGTGTGAGGCAGCAGCATCACAGTACCTCCTGGGAGGGACTCTAAGGTAAGGCAAGCCCACGTCTCAGCCACATCCTGAGAGCGGGCTTACGCTGCAGCCTCATCCCATCACATCATGCATCTGTGATGGCTGCACCTTCCTCCTGCCTTCCCTAATCCCACCACTTCTCTTCACCAGAGCCCAAGTGAGGGGACAAAGAGAAGTGAACTATCTGCCACCTTCAGCATCTCCCTGAAGACTGTCATCTCAGACCCAGAGGCCACACTGCATTAGCTCCATCCACCCAGGCCCTCAGGAAAGGGGGACAGCGCAGAGCGGTAGGGAGGGGCCAGCAGCCAGAGAGGCCTGCGAACTCCAGGAGGGCAGGTGTCCCCTCCCCTCCACCCCACACAAATCAGGCCCCACTGCCATATCGTTCTCTCCATCGCTCTCTCCATTGCTCTCCAAGCTGAAGTGGGGGATGGCCTCGAGACACAGAGGTGGGCAGTGACTGGCACCAGAACTCCCACGAGAGCTTCGGGGTCTGCTGAGCAGCGATGGCCACTCTAGCTGGCATGGCTCTCGAGCTCAGTCATCCCCAATGACCTTACAGATGCACTTTCCCGTGAGCTGCGCAGACCCTCAGCTGGAGACACAACCTCTGTGTTGCTTTGTTTCCACTCTGGCGTATGCTCTGTGGATTTGATTTTTTTTTTTTAAGTTTTTAAAATTGATTTTAGAAAGAGAAGAAGGAAGAGGGAGAGAGAGAAACATTGAAGTGAGAGTGAAACATCGATCGGTTGTCTCTTGTACCCAACCCGACAGGAACTGAACCTGCAGCTCAGGCATGTGCCCTGAGTGGGAATTGAACCAGCAACATTTTTGTGCTCAGGACAATGCTCAACCAACTGAGCCATGACATCCAGCGCTCTGTGGGCATGATTTTAATGAGTCTGTGTTTTTAAGAAGAAAGACAAGCTGCTGACTCATTTTGTGCCACCTTGTGCAAATTTATTAAGCCATCTCTTTATATATATATTGATTTCAGAGAGGGAGAGGGATAGAGAGATAGAAACATCAATGATGAGAGAGAGTCATTGATTGGCTGCCTCCTGCACACCCTGGGGATGGAGCCCACAACCTGGGCATGTGCCCTGACCAGGAATTAAACTGTGACCTCCCGGTTCATAGGTTGATGCTCAACCACTGAGCCACACTGACTACGCTATGACACATTCTTATTACCTATTTTTATATTGATTGTCTATAAAATAAGATATCTTGAACTTGAATATATTATAATTTAAAACAAATTTATAACAATGCAATTGCAGGAAAATTTTCCCTAAGCAAATGAGCTACTTTGTGTAAAGGTGTAAGTTCAGACTGTAGCATTAATAATGAAGTCACCTGACACATGGGAGATAATTACATGGACTCAGAACTTTTGGACTTTGGGGTTTTGATTTTAGTTTGAACCAAGTCACTTGATAATGTTTCTTAATAATTATAATCCTGGCATTAATCCATTTAATATTGAAGGTAAATGAACTATATAAGAATATTTTCTGTGAAGCCAGAGGACATATTTAGTTGAGAGAAATCTCCCTGGCAAACTTCAAAATTAAATATGGTGATAGGTAAGGACATAATTTACGGCTGAGACAATTTTCAGCCGGACACAGAGCACAGAAGGACGCTCACTCAGCTAGGAGGGAAGTCAGCAAACAAGCTGGCAATGAGGCCCATCTGCCAGGGATGCAGCTGTGTGAGCAGAGCTGACTGCTTTCCTCACATGGAAACAAGGCCGTCGCCTTTAAACCTGCTGGAAGGCTCTCGGTCGCTCTCGCAGGAAGACAATGCCTGCCTCTCCGATCTTCTCTTCCCCTCTCCATTCTGGGGTGAAAAGGCTCAAGATGTTGACATGGTACATAATTAAATGGCAATAAATTTATAAATGTGCAAGGACTGTGAGAAAATAGTTTGAAGTGAAAAGCAATAACTATAACCTAAGAGAAATGTACTATAGAATTAAAAGACCAGTAATCCAGGAATGTACACCGTTTAATCTCGTTATTCACAGTAATTATCTACACCTTTAAAAGAGTAACATGCAAATTGGTGTCATTCCGCTACGCCCACCAGCCAATCAGAGCGATATGCAAATTAACCCAACAAAGATGGCAGTTAATTTGCATACACAGGCTTGGAGTAAAGACTGAAGACTGAAGATAGCATAGAAGGAAGCCAAGTGCTGCTTGGAGCCAAGTGGCAGAGAAGGGAACAGAGCTGAAGCAGTGGAGAAGGTGGAGAAGGGAGGAAGCCGAGGTGGCGGAGACCGGAGGGGCAAAGTGGCGGGCTTCGCTCCCTTCTCTGCTTTGCTCCAGCTCAGGAAGCCCTATTCTTGCAGGAATCTTCCTGCGATGGGCTTCTAGTATTCTATAAAGTCGCTACAAACAGACTTAGTGAATATTGAACCATTGCCCCGAGGAGAAATACAGGATTAGGTTCCTGTGAGTCCCTGGCCAATCGACCAATACAGACCTGATTTTCTGTTTGTTTCTGTTTACTACATCATTGGTTCATGACCTTGGACTCATGGCCAGCATCACTACATTCATGCCTGAGCAAAGCTCATCTAACACACTCTCTGCATAAAGCACATCACAACTTTCTTGCACTTAGAACCACTAACACTTAGTGGGGGCCATTTTGAATGTGAAATCATCAACAAAAGCACACAAATTCCCACAAGGCAGTGGTCCTGGACAGCCTGGGAAGAGGACACATTTTTACAGCATGAGGGTGGGATAGAAGGCAGAAAATTGCTTGCTCCACCTTAGCTGGGAGTGCACACCATGGGCAACTCCATATTTTCCCTCCACACATATCTGTAAAAGACCACAAAAGCACTGAGGGTTTGGATTTGAGGACTGCAAGTAAATTTCAATGAGTCAGTGAATTCACAATAAGAATTCGTGAATAATGAGCTTCAACTCTAGTTTAGATGGACTGCTCCATTGCCTTTCTCTACACACTGGGGTGAAGCCATGCCCACTGGGGCAGACACTTGCCGTTTCAGCCTCCATTCTCTGAGAAACGTCTCCTCTCCACACTAGCATTCTTCATAGTGTGTCTGTTCTCTTAGACCAAGGGCTGGACATGCCACCCAAGCCGGACAAACAGGAACCTCTTCTCCGGGAATGAGTGAGCTGAGTGACAGAACAGGAACTGTTTGAAGCTGATTCACACAGACACTGACATCAACAAGAGGCGGTCCTTTGGTTCCTCCATCTGCACCCACATCTGCTCGAGGTCACGTCCTTCTGGCTTCTTTCCACATTATCAGCCACTTCCCCTCCTTCCATTAGATTCTTTTCTGCTTGAGTTAGCCAGAGTGAGCTTCTATTGACTGTGACCAAAGGACCTTTATTAATACACATACTGAAAATGGAGGGGGGTGCTTATTCCATTTTGGCTTCTCCTTCCCAACTATAGCATTTTCTATTTATGGATTGGGGTAGAGGTAATTGAAAGAAGCAGGGTTCAATTATCCACACATTTTAGGGCCAGAGAATGCAGCTTCAAATGAAATTGTGGATAATTTCCATACATTTTTAGTGCCTATGCTCAGCATTTAAAAAAAATTATAGTATACTCACTGATGGAAAAGGACATGTGAATATGCAAATCAGCCTGGCCATCTATAGCCTCATTTGCTGGCAGTTAAAACTCAGCAGCCTGGGAGCCCCGACCTCAAGTTCCCATCAACAGGACTGAGAGCCCTAGGCAGCAGCTGGAGAGATGAGAACGCCCAGGAAAGCAAGAGCTTTCTCTCCTGATGCCCGAATCCTGCCTAATAAAGTGAGACCTCTATTACTACTTCTCACTCAGCTGAGGTCGGCATAGCCAACTTTTCTTTAGTTAAGTAATTTGCCTTATTATTACTGTTGTTAAAAGGGAAAGTTGGGTTTTTATTATAATACTAGGGGCCCAGTGCACAAAAATTTGTGCACTCGGGAGGTCCCTCAGTCTAGCCTGTGCCCTCTCGCAGCCGGGAACCCCTCAGGGGATGTCCACCTGCTGGCATGCCTGGTCAGCCTGGGTGAGGGGCTGATGGCTGTTTGCAGGCTGGCCAAGCCCCCCAGTGTAGACCCTCACCCCATTGGGGTGTGGCCAGCCTGGGTGAGGGGCTGAGGGCTGTTTTCTGGCTGCCCACAGTCCCCTCAGGGTTCAAGTCCCTACTGGAGTGCCTGGGCAGCCTGGGTGGGGGGCTGAGGGCCATTTTCAGGCTTTCAGGCTGCCCACATCTCCCATTGACCCAAAGTCCCAGCAAGGCTGGCTGGAAGCAGGTTTCTGGAGTTTATTTATCTTCTATAATTGATACACTGTTGCTTTAAGCCCAGGCCTAGACAGGTAACGAAGCCTCCTGTTGGCTTCAGCTCTGTGGCTTCTATAATTGAAAGAATGTTGCCTTAGTAGAGGCCCAGCTGGCCTAGGCAGGCAATTTCCTCCATCACTGGTGCCTCCTGTTTGGTTCAGCTCTGTGGCTTCTATAATTGCAACTATGTTGCCGTGAGCAGAGAGAGGCCCAGCCGGCCTAGGCAGACAGTTTACTCCTGGTGCAACAGAAGCCAGCTGTTTACTCCAGCTCCGTGACTGCCAGCCTCCATCTTGGCTGGGTTAATTTGCATACAGCCACTCTGATTGGCTGGTGGGCATGGCTTAGGTGTCCAGGAGAAACAATCAATTTCAATATTACTCTTTTATTAGATTAGATACAAGGGTAGTCCCAGATATTTTTATTTGAAAAGTGCTGACAAAAGTAACCCAACTACTTTAGAGGCAGCTGCCCCTAACATCCTGAGTCCACCTAGCCCACCATTCAGTGAATGTCTGGCAGGCACCTGCTGCACTTCAGGCACCAAGCACCCAGCAGGGCCAGGGCTCCGCTGGTGCTCACAGATGCGGCTGACGATTCAGGAAACCCCAGCTCCTGCCCCTGGTGGGGGGTTGGTGGGGGGCGGTCTCCTTCTGGGCAGAATAAATTTAGATACAAACAAATGACACTAGAGTACACTCTACTCTTGAGTATTTTGTAGCTATTCAGAGCCTGGCTGGAGGAGCAGTGTTGCATCAGGAGGACCTCCCAGGAGCTCAGGAAAAAATGGAGGAGAGGGGGTGGTTGAAAAGCAAGGCTAGAGGGATGAGCTTTGTGCTTGGTAAGCCAGGCCCACACTTGGGCCTTAAGGAGTGGTTTTCAGAACTAGCCCTGGCAGCCACACCACCTCCGGCTACAGTAGGGAGGTCGAGGCCAACAGGAAAGGAACAAACTAGACAAAGCACACAAGACCCACTCCATCCATCCTCAGCCCAGCCCGGGCACCTTCACACTGTAGGGACTCCTCACTGTCAGCAGCTGTTTCTGGAACCAACTGCTAGCGGTGACACCAGCCCCGAGGGAGCTTGGAGGACCAGCCCAGGACATACCCTTCCCCCCACCTGCAGTTGGGTGGGGAAGGTCAGGACGCTGTGTAAGCTCACCAAGGTGGTCACAGCACAGGAGCAGGAACACCTGCTGTCAGATAGAAAGCGGAGCCAGGGGAGCCTGGAAGCCGGGGCGGGTCCCTCTGCCTAGTGCTGTTGGGAAGAAACTTAGAGAAGGTGGGGTTGGAGGAAGGTCTCAATGGCTGCTCCACTCCTGGCAACAGGAGGCAATTCTCGAGCTGTTAACTACCCATTCAGGGCCAACTCTAATGTTGTGAGCCCACAAGGGGCACAGTTGTAGATGAAGGAATTCCACACTCGGGTGGAGAAATGCCACTGCACCCTGCCCAGGTCTCCTTTGCCTGAATGCATAGAAATGTCCATTTCAGTCAGAAACGGGTCC
>PVJC01011558.1:11565-41454 GCA_004026665.1 Murina feae
AGGGGAGGATGGAAGAAAAAGGGAAGGAGGGGAGGAGGGAAGGGGAGGGGGGCACCAGCATCAGTGTCCAGGCCAACAATCGCCTCGGGGAGTCCACAGGATATTCCTTCAGCTTGCCTTTCAAACCAGGGTTGAGTTTTCGTGGTAAGCAGAGGCCCCCAAAGATATATATATCCTAACCCCTGAATATCTTGCTTCAGGGGGAAATGTGACTGAAGATGTGAGGGAGGGAGCTTATCTTGGATTGTCTGGGTGGGCCAATGTAGTCTCATATGTGAAGGCGAGGTGTAGGAGAGCCAGAGAGAACGGGCAGTGCTACACTGCTTGAGGGATGAGGGTCATGCTTGGTAAGCTGTGGGGAGGGGGGTGGCTGTGCGCCAAGGCCAGCAGGCAGCCTCTGCAAGCTGCAAAAGCAAGTGTTTCCAGAAGAGCGTGGCTCGCTGACCCTTAGCCCACAAGCCCCATTTCAGACCCCTGACCTTCAGAACTGCACCACGATAAATCTGTTAATTTGTAACAGCAATGATAGCAGACAAATCCGATCTCCTTGAGGAGGGCGGGGTGCAGAGATAAGGGTCAAACATACCGCCATGCTCCTTACTGCCTTGCCAACGTTTTCATCTTGGACTTATTTTTCCACGCAACTGACTGGGCTGGCTGCTCCAGAGGGCCTCTCCTGGCACTGAAGGGGTTGGGGCCACTGTCAGGTGTTCCGAAAGGGAGGCATGTTTTTGTGTGTACAGGAGGAAGTATCGGGGGAAGGGATTAGTCTAGAATGTTCTGTTCTGTGTTTTCCATATCCTGGTTTCCATTATTTTGAATTAGAAAAGAGACACCTTTCTTCTTTATTGTCAAAAAAACCAAATCCCTGCCCCACACTCTGGATCTTTTTCTGGTTTTTGCATTTGGAGATGGTGACGTAAGCGACTGAGGTAGTTTATAATCCTTTATTTGAATAACATTCAAATAGTACCAAGGGCTTCCTTTCACCCGACACCATGTGTGATGTGAATTGGGCTCGTTTTGTGTTTCTGAAAAAGGGATTTTTCAGCATTCCACAGCAAGCGGACCTGCCCCCCAACCCACTGAACCAGGTGAGCCCACAGACGCCTGCTCAGCACATCCGGGCCCAGACCGGGAGGGAGGCCAGGGCAGCGCTTGGGCTCACGAATTATAGAACTGACAAGAGTGGACTCAGGTTCACTGTTTGCCGACTGGGAGGAGCAAGGGCGGAAGAGAGGAACACATCCGTGTGTGCGGGCCTGGTGAGCCTCAGCTTCACCTGCAGGTGGGACTGACCAGGCCTGGGGCACAGGACTGTGGAAAGGACGAACTGAGTGTGCACAGCACAGTACCTGGCAGGTGCCAGACCTTGCAAGCGAGTTTCCTGGACCCTCTGTGGCAATATCTCAGCACCTCAGTTCCCAGTGTATCCCCATCTCTCAGGCCGGGCATGCTCTGCATTAAGGTGGTAACTCCCTCTAGCTTTCCCTCTGCAGGGAACCTGAGCATCAGATGTGCTGCCCAAAGAGGCGATGCCTCACCCACAGGAGAGCAGGTGGAGGTCAGGGTGCAGAGTGGTGGTGCAGAGGCCCCTGGCTGGCCCAGGGCAAGGACACACCAGGCAGTGTCTTGCTCCCTCCCTTGGTGTCCCACTCACCATTGCACAGACACTGTGCACACCCTCAGCCTTCCGTCCCTCAGGGCGTTTCCTTCAGGCACAAAGGGGCTGCACAGCCACAGGCCTGGCCCCACCCAGCACCCCCTGGGGCAGAGCGACAGGCCTCCTGGGGCAGGTGAGCTAGGGAATTGGTGGCCTCCTGGGCCTCAGAAGGGACAGCCAACAAACACCTTGCTCTTAGCAGGGTGAGACCCATGACAGACTTCTCCCTGCAGAACTGTAAGATAATGCATTTGCATTGCTTCAAACCACTGAGTGTGTGGGAATCTGTCACAGCAGCAATAGGAAACCAATACACTCCTCCAAGGTGAATTTATAAAGTCCATTCGGTAAGATTTTTTTTTCAATAGCGGTGGCTTCTGAGTGGCCGCGTCTATCCAGAGCATCACATCTCTATTCCTTTTCACCAGTGTCTCTCTCCCCTGCCCGCAATGTGACCTGGTGTGACCCTCACTGTGCACGCTCCCTCAGTGGTCACCTGACGACCGCTCTGCCAACTCCAGGGCTCACAGCTCTGGGCCAAGACAACTCCTCTTGCTGTCCTGATGCCCCATCCGACAGGTCTAAGCCCAGCCCTGTCCTCTGCTCGTGCAAACAGCTCCGGCTGCCTGCAGCCCGCCTCTGTCAGTGGCGCTATCCTTTTCTGAAATGGAAAATCTAAAATTGTGTTTCACTCATTGCTTCTCCCTTCAAGTTCTATGTCCGTTGTTTTGTTGCTGATTTTTCTTATCGTTCTCACATATTAAGTGCTTCTCAGTTGAGCCAGACACTGTAGTCTGTCACCTCATGCTTTCCACACGCTCCGTGAGGCGGGGGTTAGTACCTCTGTCGTAGAGAGGGAGAACATGGCACCGAAAGACGTCACGTTCGCATGGCTGTAAGTAGCAGCCCTGAATCAGCCTGGGTCTGTCTGACTTGACCGCTATGTTAAGTATGTTTTTTAATGTTGTATGTTTTACGACGCTTTGACATCTCAGGGCCTTGTGAACCTGGGAAGGGACTGTCTCCTGTGATTCGCTGTTTCCTAGAGATAGCAAACAACTGGGAACATGCCTTTGATATGCAAGCTAACCAGTCCAGAGCCCATACTCCCAATCACTTCCTTCTCTAATTCTCACACCCCAAGTCAACAGCCCCCCTGCTCTAAAGTGCCCCAGGGCTAGTCCCATCGAATTAGGGACCCCCTGCAGCCTGACCTCCCTGAGGTTATTTAAGCCAGTCCAACCCTAAATGCGCTCAGCATGCCTCCTGGTTCAGCCATTTCTTACCAGAAAAGCCACAGGAAGGGCGTGGCTGTGTATCCCCCCGCATCTTCGGTCTCTGGGACTCCCCACAGCCCTGTGAGTGGGGCATGCCTCCACCTCGTGGAACTAGTAATAGCTCTGCTCTCAAGGTGGTTGTCTCTGAGTGTCATCTTATCCCCGATTAGAACAAAATCTGGGCACCTTTTAAAAGAACCTTCCTTGTCTCTGAACCTTGATGATTCCCCTTCATCTTCTACAAACTAACTTCCTTTCAAGGTGAGCTCAGGACCTCAATGGCTTGTTAGAGTCAAGATGAGCCTTGAACAAAGCCAGGTCTTCTTGCTCCACCCCAGAGGTGCTAAATGAGCTGTTTTCAGGCTGAGCATCCAAATCACTAAAGGACCTGAGGAGACATAGATTGCCTGGACCCGCCACCAGAATTCTTGAGCCAGTAGCCCTGAGGTAACCTCCCTACGCTCTGGGGAGGCTACCCTGACTCGGACATCCATTGCTATGAAAGACTACCAGCATCAGAAGGTGATGACATGGAACAGTCCAGGCTGAAGCTACTGACTGGACCAAAGTCAAACCAAGACTGTGAACTTGAATCACGAATGAATTACTTTTGAGGAAAGGATCTATACCTGTTGTGAGAATCACTGCCTTCCAGATGCCAGTGGAATCCTCTGATGGATGACAGATGGTGTCTTCTTGGCCTCTGCATTTTAGTTCTATAACCTTGGGCACAAACACAGGCCTTCCCAGGACCAGGGGACTGAGTGGCTCTTATGTCTGTGATGAAGCTAAGCCTCGCTGAGACCTGTGATGATGGAGAAAGAACCATGATTGCTTAACTGAGCAGGTGCCAGGGCCTCTGTGGGTGTGTCTGCAGCTGCCACCTGGCACGGAGTTTGCAGGGTGAGGCCCTGGCATTGTCATGAGGAAAATACTTCCCTCTTTCAGCATCCTGCTTAATAGCCTGAGGTATGAGAATTCAAACAGGAATGGCTTTAAACACATCCTGATTCAGCCTCTGAGGAACGTGGCTCTGGCTGTCATTGGCTATTTAATCAAACTGGAGCATCTAGCAAGACAATGTGAAAATTATAGGGGTGCAATAGCTGGATGAGGAAGAGAGGAGCACAGAGCTGGGAACACCCTCCCTGTATCCTGACCTCCTAAAACCCTGGCAATAATTTAATTAAGAGCTGCTATCCCCACCCCCAAATGCCAGTAGATATTGGCAAACACTAGCAGAACCAACTGCTCCAGATGCTTACATAAAAAATGACCACTGTAGAACTAAGGCTGTGGTTTTCAGGATAAGCAACATCTCAGCTGCCCCCAAACTATGAACAAACTAGAGGCCCGGTGCACAAAAATTTGTGCACTCGGGGGGTCCCTCAGCCTGGCCTGTGCTCTCTCGCAGTCTGGGACCCCTCAAGGGATGTCCACCTGCTGGCTTAGGCCCACTCCCCAGGTGATCAGGCCTAAGCTGGAGTCAGACATCCCTCTGCAGCCCAGGAGCCCTCAGGGGATGTCCACTTGCCAGTGGGGAGCAGGCCTAAGCTGCACTCGGACATCCTTAGTGCTGCTGAGGAGGCAGGAGGGGCTCCCACCACCACCGCTGTACTGGCAGCCGTCAGCCTGGCTTGTGGCTTGAGCAGAGCACCCCCAGTGGGAATGCACTGACCACCAGGGGCATCTCCTGCATTGAGCGTCTGCCTCCTAGTGGTCAGTATGTGTCATAGTGGTTCTGCTGTTAGGGTCAATTTGCATATTATCCTTTTATTATATAGGACTAGGGGTCTGGTGCACGAAATTCGTGCATGGGGGGTGTGCTTCAGCCCAGCTTGCCCCCTCTAACATACTGGGAGCCCTCAGGGGGGGTACTACTGATGGCTTAGGCCTGCTCCCTGCTCCCCTTAGGGAGCAGGCTTAAGCCACAGTCTGGCCTCCCTTTGTGGGAGGCGATCAGGCTAATCAGGGGAAGCCACCAGCCCCATCACCCTGCTGCTGCAACCACGCCAGTCACTGCAGTCACCAAGGTGTTTTCATCAACATGGACTCCAGTCCCTTCACCATGAAAAAATGACAACTTTCTTTAGGCATTTTCAAGATGTGTCTTTCATAGGATATGCCATTTCTTTCTTTCTTTTCTTTTCTTTTTTAATCCTCACCTGAGGATATGTTTCCATTGATTTTTAGAGAATGTGGAAGAGAAGGGAAAAACAGACAGAAACATCAAAGTGAGAGGAACACTTTGATTGGTTGCCTCCTGCATATGCCCTGACCTGGGCCCCGGCCAGGGAGGAGCCTGCAACCTAGGTACATGCCCTTAGTCAGAACTGAACCCAGACCCTGCAGTCAGCAGGCTGAGGCATTATGCACTGAGCCAAACAGGCTAAGGCAGGATATGACATTTCTTACCCCTCCAGCAGTGGGCCTTCATATTTTTTTCTCCAGGAGTGTGATGGAAAAACCCTAGATCACCTTTCTGGATTCTTATTACCCAAGTTACTAAGAATATTACCAGTGGCATACAGGGAGCTTAGCCAATGAGCGGTAAGAAAAGGTGTTTCCTCTGTAGTTCACTCTGATCATCGGCTCCACCCCTGCCCCTCCAATCCCAGATCCACACCTACCCAGGCCTGTAAGCTCTGGCTGAGGCTGCAGGCCTGGGCAGGGGACCCCCAAACCCCTCTGATCGCCGGCTTCACAGAGCCCAGGCCTCTGTGATCACCGGCTCTGATCCTGTCCCCTGCCATCACTGGCTCTGTCCTTGCTCCACTGGCAGTCTCTTGCCAAATCTGCAGGCCTGGGCAGAGGACCCCCAGACCCCTGCTTTGCTGGCTCCACTGGTGCCCAGACCCTTGGGATTGCAGGCTCTTCCCCTGCCCCTTCAATGGCTAGCTCTGCAGAGCCCAGGCCCCTGCGATCTCTGGCCTTGCCCCTGCCCAGGCCTGAGGCCTCTGGCCCAGGCTTTATGCCTGGGTAGGGCACCCTCATACTCCTCCAATCATCAGCTCTACCCTTTCCCATGCCTGAGCCCTCTGGCAAAGGCCTCTGGCCTGGGCAGAGGACCCCAGCCCACTCTAATCACCTGTTCCACCCCTCGGGCCCCCTGCCTCCCCTACCACCTGCCTGGTAACAGGCCTGACCACTTCAATGGTGGGGCTGAGCTAGTCTGGGCGCCACCATCTTGTGTCTATGCAGGGGAGGGCATCTTTGTCATGGAGTGATGCCTAATTTACATATTACTCTTTTATTACATAGGATAAGAGGAACACCTATGGCACTTCCTGGAGAAACAGAGGAAACACAGGGATGTGTCCTTGCACAAAAATATCTTCTCCAGACTGAGATTTCCCTGGCCTGAGGTGTGGGTCCAGGTAAGATGCTGGCCAGAACAAAAACATCTTTCTGGGAGGGGTTCCCACATGTTCAGTTCATCAGACTTTAATGGCACAAACAATGGGTTCAGGCTGCCTGTCACTACTTGAGCCAATTAAGCAGAGACAGGGTTGAATCGTATGAGCGTTTATTCCAATACTGCCGGCAGCAGGGAGAGCAGCAGGTCAGCCACAGACATCTGCTCTGCCCCCACCATGAGCTGCTGCTTATATTGGTCAAAGGACAAAGATTACATGGGGAAGTAGCCAAAGGGTGTGCCAAGAGGGCAGTGAGCAGGTAAGCAGCGGGCTGGTTCCTCAAAGGGCTTAGTGATAGGCAGAAAGGGCTGGTGATTCTGGTTTCTGCAACAAAGTTGTTTACCTTTCCATGATAATAGGCAGCTAGCTCCCTGATGAGGAGGATGGGCCACATGTCCAGGTGAGCTCCCGGGTCCCTGGTGCAACGCTCAGCCAGGCTAGAATGTGCCTTCTTCAATCAGAACACAACAGTCATGGTTAACAGAGCATGGTTAATATTTCTTACAACCCTAGCTGGTTCCCAGCATGCTTTTTCTGCCCCTGTCAGGATCACCTGGCTGAAACCTGCAGAAGCATCACTGAAAGAGAAGGACAGGCAAGAGAGAACTGTTACCATGGTCAGAAGTGGGGCCAGGGGGAGACAGACAGTCAAAAAGTCAGAGAGGCCCTGATCGGTTTGGCTTGGTGGATAGAGTGTTGGCCTGCCCACTGAGGGGTCCTGGGTTCAATTCTGGTCAAGGGCATGTACCTTGGTTCTGGACACATCCCCAGTGGGGGGGTGTGCAGGAGGCAGCTGATTGATGTTTCTCTCTCATTGATGTTTCTGACTCTCCATCCCTCTCCCTTCCTCTCTGTAAAAAATCAATCTTCTAATCTAATAAAAGCGTAATATTAAAATTGACCATTTCTATGGGACACCTAAGCCATGCCCACCAGCCAATCAGAGTGACTGTATGCAAATTAACCCAGCCAAGATGGAGGCCAGCAGTCACGGAGCTGGAGTAAACAGGAGGCTTCTGTAGCACCAGGAATAAACTGTCTGCCTAGGCTGGCTGGGCCTCTCTCTGCTCACGGCAACATTCTTTCACTTATAGAAGCCATGGAGCTGAAGCCAACAGGAGTCTTCGTTACCTGCCTAGGCCTCAGCTTAAAGCAACAGTTTCAATTATAGAAGATAAATAAACCACAGAAACCTGCTTCCAGCCAGCCTTGCTGGGACGTTGGGTCAGTGGGGGAGATGTGGGCAGCCTGAAAGCCTGAAAACAGCCCTCAACCCCTCACCCAGGCTGGCCACCCCCCAATGGGATGAGGGTCCACACTGGGGAGCTTGGCCAGCCTGCAAACAGCCATCAGCCCCTCACCCAGGCTGGCCAGGCAAGCCAGCAGGTGGACATCCCCTGAGGGGTCCCAGACTGTGAGAGGGCACAGGCCGGGCTGAGGGACACCCCAAGTGCACAAATTTTTGTGCACCGAGCCCCTAGTAAAATATATTAAAAAAAAAAAAGTCAGATGGTTGGGAGCACAGGATCAAGCTTGTGGCTCATGGAAAGGGGTCACACAGGCGGAGAGAGGCAGACTGGTGAGAGGCCGCTGCAGGCTGGGTGGAAGCTGGGGAAGAGGAGGTGGTTGCACAGCGCTCTCTTCCAGGCCCAAAGCTGCAGTACGATCCCAGAGCATCTCTGAGGCTTTGTAGCAGGGGGTCTCTGCTACAGTGTTGGCTGCTGCCGTTCTCTCATAGAGACCTCAGGCCTGGGGAGTCTCTTCTTCCCTCCAGCCTCTAAAGTAAGGAGACTGTCTGCTAGGAGGTCCTGAGCAAGCAGTGACACCCCGGGTAAGTGCCCAGTGCCGGGATGAGGGGTCAGGAGCAGATGCTCACCGTCAACTGACTCTGAGTGTCTCCATCAACAGGCAGAGTCCTCCTGTCCGCAGAAGGTGATGATGCTGGCTGAGCTCCCTGCATCCAATCCTTCTCTAGAATGAGGCGATGGAGAAGCCGTGCACAGTAGGACCTGGGGTCTGGTACCTACACCGGGGAACGCCCTCCTGCTCGCTGGCCATCCTGCATGTCTCTACTCATCTTTCCACGTTTTTCCATGTGGTCTCCCTGCCTGGGAGGCAGGTGATGGCTCATGCGGGGATCCCCCATTTTCCCATACTCTCTTCAGGATCCCCGTTCAAACATGGGCGCACACGGAGCCACCTGTCCCCCTGTCACCACTGAAGCACCCTCTGCAAAGTGTCCCTCCCTGCCCCTTCTCGCAGCGCCCTGGACCTGATGGCACCCCTGAAGCCTCGCCAGGCTCCTGCCTGACCTAGGAGTTGCCTTTTGCTGGTGTTGAGGGTGCTCACCTGTGTGAGCCCACCCACCAGGGGCTCAAGGCTCTCCACGCCTGCGCGTGGTTTTAGGAATTGGCTCTGTTTCGTTTGAGTCCCTTATGCCTCTGGTTTCCCAGAGAAAGTGATGAGGGTGCTGCTCCAACGACAGTCCCACTGACGCCATGCTCCGTGCCAGAGAGGGCTGACCTGATGCTTCCAGAGCCAACACAACTGCCTGAGAGCAGCTGAAACCTCCAGCCCCTTAGTCTTTGCCATGGTTGTCAAACTCGTGTCCCTGGAACCCTGGGGTCCACAGAGCTGTCTGAGGGCTCTCCCCAGGAGGTAAAGGGGAGTCCAGTCATTGGGAGATCTCTGCTTTTCTGTGGCCCTTTTGAGATGGTATCTGATGAAAGGGGAGTAGGGAGAAGTAAAAATGAATCTTTTGAAAGTTACCTTTCTCTACTTAAAATGCTGTTCTGTTGTTATTAAACTGGAATAACTGCAGATGGGGTTTTTTACAAGTGAAGAGCAGGAGGACTTGTAATGAGAAGGAGCAGGGGTGAATGACTTCTTGGCCCTGGAGGTGCCTCTGTGCTAGACACTGTGTCCCAGGGGACTGCCCAGGAGGGCGGAGCCTCAGGAAGTCGGGGCCTGCAGTCTGCTTCCTTCTCCCAGCACCTCCTTGAAGCACCTACCTGCGAGTGGCTCTCTTCATTAATTTTGCACTTACCCTGTTCCTTTCTTATAACTTTATTGGAATCTCTGGAAGGGGAGGAGATTAAATTGTGGGTTCAACCTGCCATCTTTGACCATCTCAGTCCAAACAGCACTTTCTATCTCAAATTTCAAATATGTTCAATTTCCTGCCCGTGAGTTTATGTATGTCAGAGCCTTGTTAGTCTCACCTTGACTCTAACGTCTTGGCTGTGGAAGGTAGGGCCACCAGCACACAGGGCGTCGGTCAGGAGGGGCCTCTTCGGTGGCTGCCCCAGGCCCAGGTCCCTGGCGTAGACCCTGAGGCTGAGATGGTCTGGGGAGTGCTCTGGGGATGATGCTCATGGGGAATGAGGGTGGCACCGGGCAGAGGGAGAAGTGGCAGTGGAGGCCTCAGCCCATCGCACAGGGAGCTCTGCGGGGGCACCCTTTGCAGTGACACCCCCGCACTGACCATTCTTAGGGTGCTGACTCTCCCTGGGAAGTGTGCATGACCTTGGGCAAGACAGCTTTCTCTGGCCAAGGCCAAGTCCCCAGCCATGAGTGGTCAGCACTGTATGTGGTGACACCCTGTGTGTGGTGGACCTGAGGGACTGAGTGCAGCTGCAGAAGGCCAATGCTCAAACAGTTCTGCCCGCATTGTGTCCACTGGGCCTATGGCTTCCAGACTCCACTCCAGGAAGTCCTGCCCCCCCCGCACTGGTGACTTCATTTGTGCCCCTTATTCTGTCTGGTGCAGCAGGAGGCCTGGTCAGAAACCCTGCTGTGGGATCCTTTTCTCCATCATGTGAAAGTCACTGAAGGCGCCTCACCCAGAGGGACACAGTAGGGGTGCAGCCCTTAGTAGGGTGGGAGGGTGGCCCCATGGTCCAGGGAAGGGGATGGGAGCAGGCAGACTCTGTGTCTCGCAGGCTTAAAAGGAAAAACGGCCTGAGCCCTGGTGGATCACCAGGGAGGGGGAAGGCACCTGGGCAGTCCTGCACCAGGGGGTCCAGCTGTGTTTGGAAACTGAGCTGAGCAGTCGGAAGAGTGGCCCTGGGAGCCCAGCTAGGAAGGTGTCCTTGACTGGGGGGCCTCCTCCCGTCCTGACGTCCTGGTGGGTTGTGTGGAAACCTCTCCCCAGAAGGCTCCTGGAGGCCCTGGGGAACTCCTGATGCTTTCCACAGTGAGTGCAAGGGCTCCAACAGCAGCAGTTACTTCAGAGGGCCACAAGCCACCACCCGGGGGTTTGGTGGTTGTCCCTGGGCTTCCTGGAAAATAGATGTGTGTGTGTGTATGTAACTATGTGTATGCATATGTGTGTATGTAACTGTGTGTGTGTGCATGTGCGTATATGTGTGTAAGTATGTGTGTGGCTGTGTACGAGTGTGAACATGTATGTATGTTCTTTTGGGAAGAAGGTGTTATGAGGAACATACTGAATTTTTTTTGTTAATATGTGAGTTGAGGGCTTGAGCAATTGGAAAAATAATGGTCACTATATTTGCACCTGCATCAATAGAGCCGTTTGCCTCATTTACACTATTAGGTTTCACTTGAACACAGTTCTCCGTGGCGGAATACCTTTCAAGAACACTATCCTTGCATGGAGGCCGGCCCAGAAGAGCTCTCTGGTGGCAGGAGCTGGCTGCACCTCCCTCGGCGCTCTCCTGGCGCTGTAAACAGTGCAGGACCCCGAGAGCATGCTCCCCCTCCAGGGGGCGCAGTCTGGGAGGAGCAGAGGCTCAGGGCTGCGATGGGTGGGTTCAGGCTGGCCCTGGAAAGTTCTGCGATGGAGTGAGCCTGGCTGTAATCGAAGTGTCTCCCCTGAAAATATGCTGAAACTCCAGCCAGAAGCAAATGCTATTGAAGGTGGGGCCTGTGGGAGGTGATTGGAGGTAGACATCAGGGTGGGCTCCCATGATGGGATTAGTGCCCTTTTAGAAAGAGACACCAGAAAGCTTGTGGTCACTCAAACCCCATCACATGAGGACCCAGGAAACAGATAGTCATCTGAAAACCACAAAGAGAGCTCACACTCCGAACAGCGTCTGCCGCACCTTGACCTTGGACCTCTGACCCCAGAACTGAGAGGAATAAATGCCTGTTGTTTAAGGCCCCCGTGTGTGGAGTTCTTATGGCAGCCCAAGATGCCTAAGACTAGCCTTTCCCAGGAAAGAAAGATCGCAGCAAAGGAGGAAAACTGCGCTAAAGGACAAGGCATCGCTGGGAGGACTGTGGGACTGTCCCAGAGGCAGCAGGTGAAGTTCCATGGGCAGAAGGGTTCTGAAGTCAGCCCCACGGTTCCTTGGCATCTGCTCGGTTTTTAGCCTTTGGGAATGATGGGTTGGGATGCAAACCTTTATTGTCGCTGTAGATTGGCCCCTGAAAGTGTCAGCCCAGCAGGATGCTGAAACCAAAACACACAAGAAATTTCTGGGAGGAAGCAGCCGTGCGCTCCTCCCCCCGCGTATTTCCCTGTCGTCTCTGAGGATCCATGTAGGTGCTCTGCTGCAGCTGGAAAAGTATGGAAAGGAAAGTAATCTAGATGTTAACCACGAAGTGGAAGGAGTGACCACCCTCTTCTTTACCAAAAGCCACAAACAGAAGCCAGACCCTCTGCAAGGTGGATGGAGCTCAGCCTGAGAGAGCGGGTTGGGGAAGGTTGGGTGGGAAGCTGGCGCGGCAGTTTTTGTCGGCAAACTCGAAAGTTTCTGACTGTAAACTGCTGGAGGCCGTGGTCCTTTAAGAAACAAGGGGCCAGGCCACGGCACGGTCTTTGCCAAGGAGGTCGGTGCAGAGCAGAAGACCGTCTTCGTTTGTGAGAGAGGAGTGTGCGGGCCAAGCACAGGCGACCTGAGCAGAAGCAGCAGGCGCCCAGCAGCGGCCCCACGGCCTGCTTCCGGAGAGGAGGGCTCACCCCGCAGTCACGCCCCTGGAATGCTAAGAAGGGAAAACTACATCTTTTTAAAACCACATTTACTGTGGATGTTTAAGACACAAACTTGGTGTAAGGAATGATGACGCCTGTCCGTGTGCTCCCGATCAGTTTTCACATAAGTCTTTTCCTCCGTCTCCCTGCGGAAACCTCCCTGACTCTCGTGCTGGCCGTATTCTCCTGCTGCGTGTGCACACGGAAACGATACCTTCACCCTGAGAATGGCTGTGCATGGCCAGGACTAAGGCAAGAATCTGGGTTGTTTGTGGATGAAGGGAGGAGCAGGGGGGTGGAGAGTTGCCCAGCTCACATCCCATCACCTTGGCGACAACCTTTCTCTCTGTGCTGCCATCATCATCTGCTGCAGATTCCTTGCAGGCAAGCGCTACCTTATTCCTCGGCAGGTGTCTTGAGGTGTGCAGAAGGCGCCCAGGACATATCTGTGGAGGTAATGAGAGAACATATCAGAGAGAACAGTGGCCTCTGGGGCCTGGAAGAGGGCCTGCATTTTTCTCACGTGCACAGTGTCCGGGTGATTGACAATGGCAGTCACGTGTAGCGTGAACGGCAAGCACATTGGGTGCTGGGAAGCTCCCAGTCCAGGTACAGGAACAACATGGAGCACCAGCTTTGGGCCAGGCACTGTACTGGGCTCCAGAGCGAAGAACAAGATGTGGGCCCAGGTGCCCTGTCCGAGTCCAAGGGCAAGCTTCACGGCCTGACAGGTTGACTTAGAATTTTGTGGGCTTGTCATCAATGGGACAACAGAGCTGCTTCAGTCCACATATTGACAAAGACCATAGAAACATATAAGCCCTGATTTGTGGCATCTCAGGGTTAGATCACATGACGTGAGCCTGTGGTTTTCCCAGGAAGAAGCCTCCTTGCCACCCGTAGGAGGCCTCAGTCCTGATGACTGCGGTGAGCACCTCCCTCCTCCGCATCTGTAGACATGCTGATGAGCTAAAGGGCTAGGGTCCCCAGTTAGCCCAGTTTTTTGAAGTTGGAAGCTCAACAATTTGGGGAGGAAGATGAGGCCAGCAGAGGAGGGTGGTAGACCCCTGTGCCTGGTGCCCACCGTGCGGGAGGTCTGAGTTCCATAAGCTCATTCTCTGTTCTCCACAGATACTTTGACCAGCTTAAGAATAACTCTTTGTGCAAAGGACATTCTACATGACAAATTGGGTGGCTCCTCGTCGCTTTTGAAGGTCCCATGTATGACATTAAGGAAAGAAGGCATCACTATCAGTGGTGACTTCTACTTGCACTTCTCCAACACACAGCTGCTTACCAAACCAACCCACAGAGACAAGGCAGCGCTGCATCACTTTCTAGAACCAGATTTAAAAGCCACTTTTGCAGTGGGAACCCAGCTCTTGGGTTTAAAACCTGAAATCGTTGCACAGACACCATACTGTGTATTAAATAGGCATTTGGACTGTTTCAGTTTCTTATTCTCCGGAGTCTGTGGGCCAGGAGGCCGAGGAGGACACGTGCTGTGCTGGCTCATGGAGGCGGCGAGCACATCCTTACAGCTGACAGGTAAATTGAGAGCTTGAAAATTAACCATCAAATTATTGTTTCCTAACAAGTTATATGCTTCTGTAAAACTCTAAATGGGGGGTTAACGTTACCCTTGATTCCCTGCACATTCTAAGAGATTCGGCGTTACGTTATTGTGAAAATGTATGCAAATTTTATGTTAAACATGCAAGGTATCCTATGTCCTCTTAAAGATTGCTTTTATACTCTGCATTTCAAAAATGTCACCTGGGTTAGAAATTCAGGTACGCTCCTCACTGGTGGCATTTGGAAATATTTCTAAAGCTCTAAATACTTCCAAACAAGTAGGAAATACCTTTAAACATATTAATTTGTTTTAAATCTTTGAAAACACAGGAATTCCAAGCTCTGCCATCATCTTCATGTGTCACTCCCTTGCATAGGATTCTTCCGTCATTTTTGACACATTATGTTCTCCCTGCTCCTGTGGAGCTGCCTTTGGCTCCATGACTAGATTGTCCTACATTGTCCTGCATCCCTCTGCTGTCCTCTCTGCAGACAGTTGCTGACCCTCCAGCATCACCCTTCACCTCAGTTTCCATGTCCCCTGCATTGGGTCCTCTTGGGAGACCAGTGACGTGATAGGAGTGCAGTCCGACGATTGGATGCTGCTCTGCTGTTCTGGATCTCGAGGGCAGCTCTCAGGGCAGGTGCTGAGTCCAAGCTGGCGTCAGGCTGCCCTGCACAGTCACACCGCTCTCCTCGTTCATCTGCTCTTTCCTCCTGGTGAACAGTCCTCTGTTCTAATGAACCATGAGGAAAAGGTATCGTCCTGAAGTTTCCAGAACCACTTCACGGAAGTTTCATGCATCAGACATCTCAGCAGACCTGCAATGCAACAGCCCAAACAGAGAGACCTCGGAGCCAGCTGGCCTGTGGGCAGGTGATGGGCCTGGCTGAGTGGCAGCTGGTCACACGGAAGGAACAGAATCCCGCCATTTCCGGATCTGGCGGAATCCAAGCCTCTGTGTCAGAAACTTGACATTGATAGGAAGCTAGAACGAAGCCATAAATAAATGAAGCTTTCCCAGGGGCTGAGGTCAAAGGTCAAGTGGTCTGTCAGCCAAACAGCATTCACTTGCAGAGAAACTTGACTGCTTCCCAGGCCTCTCCTCTCCCAGATGTCCCCCTGCATGTTTCTAACATCCTCTTCCCACAGCTCCTGGGGTCTCTGAGGGGACGCGGGGAGGGGCTGGGCAGGCTGGAGCAGCAGCCCTCGCTCCCCCGGCAGCCTGAGTGGGGGACCCTGCACCAGGACAGACAGGCCGGCCGGCAGCCTATCTCAGAGAGCTCAGGGTGTCCTGCGGAGGACACGTGCTTGGTCTTATTGTGAGAGTCAAGCGCACTGTCACCCGCGGCCCGTCCTTCCAGGCGGCCCGTCCTTCCAGGCGGCCTGTCTCAGGCGGCGCTTCCTCACGCTCCACGGGCAGCCTGGGCCTGTGTTTAAGGAAAGGCTCAGGTACGGGTCTCTTTTGACAGGAGATGCAACCACTGCTGTGGCTGAGGGAGTTGTAGGGGCAGGAACCTGCTAGAAACCTTTGCAAGAATGCTATATTCCTGCGCTGAGAATATACACACTCGTTCCCAGGCTGCTGCCTAGAGAAGCCTCAGAAGGCAGAGGCTCTGGGCTGACTGTGGCAGGAAGTGCACAGCTGGGGGTCGGGGGCGGTCAGCACCCGTGAGCTCCCAGCCTCTCCTCCCACCAGCACAGAGACCATTCAGAAGGCCTGGCTGCACAAACGTGGGCTTGGTTGATTTGATAGAAAGGAGAAAGGAAACTTCAGATCTGGAGTAACACAGGAAGGAGGGCCTACAGAAGCAAAGGAAACCTCAGCTGGGGAGGAGGTGATGGAAAAGAGACCTGCACACTCCCAAACCGCCCCCCTACTCCCCCCACCCCCCGCCCAGTGGCCTCTGCATGTCTCAAAGGGCAAAAGATCTCAACTGATACTGTCCTCAATCAGGTGGTATGAAATGAAGGACTCAAGGGGTTAGATAAATCTATATTATTTGTTTATTAATTTTTTAATATTTTTGTTGAAAGCTCAGAAATTCACGGTATGTTTCCTTCAATGGAATTTACTGAGGATATATCTATAATAATACAAGCATAATATGCTAATTAGACCAGACGTCCTTCTGGATGACCTTCTGGACAAAGCCAGGGCTGAAGGAAGCCCAGGTCCCGGGTTCCGGCAGTCGGCGTACGTACTCTTGCAAAAATCTCATGCATCAGGCCTCTAGTGGGTTAATAACATTGTATAGGTGCCGAGTGCACATTTCCTGGATACGCCATCAGTCTATTGCACAGCATGCCACCACCTAAAGTCAAGTCGTCTTAAGTCAGCACATGTTAATTCACGTGTTTCAGTGTCCCCTTCTTGACACTTAAGAAGGATCATGTACCCGTCTCTTACCTGCCTCACAGGAGAAAGCACAGGCCCTGGAAATGGATCTGGGAGAGAGTGGATCACCTGGCCCAACCACAGTGAAGAAACTACGTTCAGCCCTGACTGGTTTGGCTCAGTGGATAGAGCATTGGCCTGCGGACTCAAGAGTCCCAGGTTCGATTCCGGTCAAGGGCATGTTCTTTGGTTGTGGGCACATCCCCAGTAGGGGGTGTGCAGGAGGCATCTGATCAATGTTTCTAACTCTCTATCTCTCTCCCTTTCTCTCTGTAAAAAATCAATAAAAAATATATTTAAAAAAAGAAACTATGTTCACAGTGAAGGAATTTGCTTAAGTCACAACACGAGGAGAGGTAATGGCAGCGTTAGAAACAGCAGCTAACAGTCCGAAGCTGGCCATCCCAAAGAGTGCGTCACAAGGGCTCCTAATCATGAAAGGCCCAGAAGTGCTGTAATAACAGTGACACTGAAAATCAACAACAACTAATAAGTAAACAAATAATAAAGAAAGAAGCAGTGTGAGGAAGAAGAGCATTTGAACCTCACTGAACCTGGAAACCACCTTCTGAGTGAAGAGAAGAACAGTAACTGTCCTTTCAAGGCAGAAGAGTTTTATTTGTTTGTTGTTGTGAATTCTCACCCGAGGATATGTTTCCATTGATTTTTAGGGAGAGTGGAAGGGAAAGGGAAAGACAGAGAGAGACATGGATGTCAGAGAAACACATTTATTGGTTGCCTCCTGCACGAGCCCTGACCAGTGCCCGGGCCAGGGAGGAGTATGAAACCACAGGTCATGCCCTTGACTGGAATCGAACCTGGGACCCTTCGGTCCGCAGGCCAATGCTCTATCCACTGAGCCAAACCAGCCAGGGCATCAACGCAGAAGAGCTTTGAGTGACATCATGGAGATATGTGAAAACAATTCATCGTCTAGAAAGTGTGGTTCAAGTACAGGTATTTAAAACACAGGATTGTGCTTGAACCAGAGAATCTGAAAGTCGACACTAGAAACACATGATTTGCCAATCAATTTGCAAATATTGTCAGAGAACTGGCTACATAAAATTTATGGACACAAGGATGCAGGTCTACTTCTAATATTTGCTGATCCAGGAAGAAATAAATGGAGGCTTGCCTAGCATGTGTCTAAATATTGATGTTCTAAATTGAAATAAAACTGTTAAATAGGTCCTACCCTTCTATCCTTATATCCTACCTTCCCCAAACTGGGAGACCAGTTTTGGAGATCAGATGCTTTGATTCCTCAGCACTCATGCCAGAATGTGCTGGTGTGGGGACAGCCCCAACCTGCCCCCCCTCTCTCTCTCCCAGCCCTGCCTCAGCAGGACCAAAGCCTTGAGCACATACACCTGGATGCCTCTGCCTGTAGATCCCAGCCTCATCCCTACCGTCTGGAAGCTGTTGCTGCTCTGAACCAGGTAGAAATACTGGGAACAGGGTGCTCACGAGGCCCGGAGGTAACCAAGGATGCTAGCTGCCATCTTGGGAACATTCTACCTGTTCCGGCTTGCAAGTGCTGCAGAATATGGCAGCTCAAGGTCAGCAGCATGAAAAAGACATCTGGAATAAATTGTCAAGGCAGTCTTCAAGTACCATGAAAATACAATACAATGTTTGTTAAGAAAAAATATAGTAAAAAATATATACAAACAAAATCTCTGATCTTTATTATGCTTTTAATAAAGTTATTTCTGCTACCTATATCACCTCAAAAATAATTTAGATTTTGATTGCTACTGTAGTGTGACACTGAAATGGAGAGGGAGGGAGGGAGAGAGAGAGGGAAAGAGAGAGAGAGAGAGAGAAGAGATTTGCATCTATAGCAATATAAAGGTTCTCTCAAAAAATTGATATCTCGGTTTTGAAACTGAAATGTGTTTTAATAAGCACTGCCTTTATAATTATTCAAAGTGTGGGTATACATCTTTTGAAGACACCCTATATTGTATTTCTCAATTATGAGAAGCACACAAATGATAGACACATCTGAGGAATGTTCTCAATAGGTGATTATTGACCGGTGGTAGGAGAAGCTGGGGATGGAGGGGCAGTTCTATAGATACCCATTCTCCATCCTGATAAGAAGAGTCTGATCAGTAATGTGAATAATGAAACAGAGATTGGACCTTGTTCTGATGTCTGATCCTAAGGCTGGCAATGGGAGAACCAGATGCCAGGAAGACAGGAACCAGGTGCAGGCAGGTCACCTGCAGATGGAAGAGAAAGAGGCTGTGTAAACAGGTTGCACAACATGAGCTGGCAGCCATGCAGCTGCAAGCATGTCCAGAAGACAGGTAAGGGAAGAGCGAACACAGACAGTGAAGTAGCAACAGGCTGCAGTTAACCCAGCCCTACACACATTGGTTGAATACTAGGGGAAGTCAAGAGGAAAGAGGCTAGTTATTATGTGGTGGCCTCAGCGTGGTCAGTGATCACCAGTGGCTGTGGTCTGGGACCTCATTCCTAGAGCAAGAAATAACATGGGCAAAGACTCCAGGGCGATAAGTAAAATATGTACATGTTTAGGCATGAAACTTTTCAAACCAATATCTTAGTTGAAAGGAAAGAAAGCCAAGTTATTAATAAAAATATTTAAAATATGACAACTTGGTACAGAATATAATGTAACATCACCATATTAGACGGGAACAGAAATTACAGATATAATTGAGTTGCCTTGTCTTCCAGATCACTGATTTGATTTCTGCTTCATCCAATCTACTGTTGATTTCTTCATTTCAGATATTGTATTCATCATTTCTGACTGGCTCTTTTTTGTGGTTTCTATGTCTTTTTTTCATGCTATTAAAGTTCTTACTAAGTTCCTTGAGCATTCTTATAATATTTTTTGGTGTTTTGTTTAATATCTGATAGGTTGCTTGCCTCCATTTCATTCAGCCTTTTTGTTGGATATTTTTCCTGTTCTTTTATTTGGGAATGTTTCTTTGTCTCCCCATTTTGAGTGCCTCTCTGTGTATTCAGAAGATCTGCTATGCCTCTCCTTCTTGGTAGTGAGGCCTTATGAAGTAGGTGTCTTGTGAAACGTAATGGTGCAGTCTCCCTCATCACCTGAGCTGGGCACTCCAGGAATGTCCCTTGTGTGCGATGTGAGCCCTGCTGTTGAGGTTGAGTCTCGATTGCTGTTGGTCTGTGTGTGGTGGGGGGTGGACCTCAGGCTGCTGGCTGTGGGAGTTCACCCTGACCACAGTGCCTGAGCTGCTGTCTGGGTGCTGACCACATGAAGTGAAAGTCGCATTGGCATGGTCTGCTGCCTGCCAAGACATTCTTTGGGAGATGCTACTTGTGGAGCTCATTGGATCTTGTTCTGATGTCTGAAACTTGCCACTGGGTAACTTGGTTCTGGGCCTTTTGGTGCAGTAAATGTCAGATGCTGCCTGTGAGTGGCTCTGGGCAATCTATTTTGGGCTACCAAGTGATCCATAGTTTGTGGCTACCCCTGGCGGGCCTGGGTACGCATGGAAAGGGCCATGCTGTGCACTAAGGTTGGCTTCCACCAGCACTGAGCCCAGGGGCAGGTCAGCAAAAGGCTCAAGACACCCTGAGAGCGGCTCTGCCTGCTGGCACCTGCCGGCTTTCTGTTAGGCTTAGTCACCGACAAGCTACTGGCTGTCCTCGGGGGGCCCGAGGCAGGCTCTCAGTGAGTCACCAGGCAGTGGTACGTGCATTCACAAGGTTGGCACAGATTCACACTCAGTGACAGTGCTGGGTCTGGGGCCACTCAGCAGAAGTCCCAAAGTACACCAAGCCTAGCTGCCACCACTGGGTACCCGCAGACCTTTGTGGGGAGCAGGGGTCTCAGAGAGTCCTCACAGAGAGGCCAGAAGTGTTCCTTAAGCCCAGATAGATCAAGATTCGGCCAACTTGTGAAGGGAGGGCTCTGCACATGATGGGCATGTGAAGGGAATGGCCTCAGCCCTCGAGCCACACAACGCAGTCTATTGCAGATTCTGCCTTGGCAGGTCAGGAGGGTGGGGCTAGTGGGTCTCCAGATGGCGAAGTGCCAGTGAGGCTGTTGGGAAGGTGGAGAGAATGGCCTGTCTCAGAGCAAAACAACTCAGTCACTGATACCCCTGAGTCTGCCCGGACCTGTACAGCATGGGCCCAGGAAGCTGATTTCTCCACAGGGGTGAGCTCTACAGGGCAGGCAATAGGCAGTCGGGGAAACAAGGTTATGGCATTCTCCAGGCTGATGCCATGTGGATGGGGTGCTGAACTCAGGAAAGATGATTCTGTGGGCAGTGTGGTCTTAGACCCTGGCAGCTATCTCTTCAGCTCTCTCCGTGGAACCACAAAACACAGTCTCTCCTTGAAGATTCGAGTCTTCTCCAAGGCTCCCTCCCACTGCCAGAGCTCAGGGTGAGTGATGGAGAATGAGATTTTGCGTGCAGACCCTTTAAGTGGGTGCTGGGGCCTGTAGCATACTCTGTCTCCCCCTGGTAGACAGAATCACCACTGATTGTCATAGCCAGATATTATATGGGCTCCTTTTTCCAGCTCTGATTCTCTGGTATGGGGAGTGCAGCATGGGGTTCAGACCCCATTCTCCTCAAGGGGAACTTCTAGAGCTGAGATATTGCTCGATTCTCGATCACCACACTTGGGGTGGGGGTCAGCCTTTTTCGTATCTTTGTCCTGCCTACCTGTCTCGGTGTGGCTTCTTCTCTAAATCCATGGTTATAAGAGTCCTGTTCAGCTGGTCTCCAGTTGGTTATGCAGGTCAATTGTTCTATAATTTAGTTGTAATTTCAGTTTGGTCCTGGGAGGAGGTGAATGTAACTTCCACCTACTCCACAGCCATCTTGAAATCCCCTTCATCTAATTTTTTAGTAGACTATTTATTAGAGCACTTTTAGGTTCACAGCACAGGTGAGTGGAAGGTACAGAGATGACCCACCCCCCGCAACTCCTCACTCGCAAAGCACCCTCATTATCAGCATCCCACCAGATGGGGCATCTGTTACAACTGCTGAGTCTGCACTGACATGTCGTCACCAAAGTTCGGTTTATGTCTGGGCTTGTGCTCGCTGGTGTACATTCTGTAGGTTTTGGTAAATGTGTAATCCATGTCTCCTCATTGTAGGACCATATAGAACAGTTTCACTGTCCTGAAAATCCCCTGTGCTCTGCCCATTCTTCTCTGCCCTCCCCACCCACCCAAGTCCATGGCAGTCACTGACCTATTTACCGTCTCCCTCACTTACCTCTTCATAACTTCACTAGTTGGAGTCATACAGTGCAGCTTTTCCAGGCTGGCTTTGTTTACTTAGTGATGTGCATTTAAGCCTCTCCATGTCTTTTCCTGGCTTGATTAGCTCATTTTCTTTTACTGCTAAATATTATTCCATTATCCGGATGTATTGGTTTACTTATCTATTCACACACTAAGGCCATCTAGTTGCTTCCACGTTTTGACGATTATGAATGAAGTTGCTATAAACATATGCGTGCTGAGTGTTTTGTTTTGTCTTTGGTGGACATAAGTTTGCAACTCATTTGGATAAATAAGGAGTGTGATTGCTGGGTATATAGCTTAACTTTTAATAACGACAGTGTTTATTGTCTTGAGAAGTTCCTGGAAATTTCACATGTTGATGAGCCGGTGTGAGCCAGCTTGGAACAGCCCTGCATTATGGTTGTGTCCTCCCTCCCTCCAAGCTGTGCTTACTTAAAAAGCACAAACGTGCGCTTTTGGGTGGCTCCATCTAAAGTGTGCTTGTGACACAGTGTTTTACTGTTGCTTTTGTGTGTGTGTGTGTTCTAGTGGGTTTATTAAACAAGGGCATAGATTGGTTCGTTCTCAGCTTTCCAATAAAAGCAAATGGAGGCTAGTTCCATTCCTTTTTGCTTCCACAAAAGGCCTATGTGTGGCAAACCCCTCGGACCGAGGCTTTCAAGCTGTTCCCAGAAGCACAGGCCTGTAGCAGTGCCTCAGGGACCAATTGCATGTACTCAGAGCTTCTCGTGGCCCCACGGTGGCCATTCTCCCCACAGGTCCTACAGCCAGACCTTCTCCATTTTCAATTTCATGTGTGAAGTGTCTGCACTAGATTTTGTTCGAAGAAGGATTTTGTTGACTTGAAACATTTTAAAATCACTGCCTTGGTGATGCCATTGTAATAACCTGGTCATTAATTAGCTGGAAAGGAACAGAGGAAAGCCAAGTATTATGCCCTTACCTGTCAGTCATATCTGGGAACAGGGCATTGGCCAGGGTAGGTGTGGGCGTGTGGCCACTGCACACGAGGGAAGATTTAATATTTAAACTTTAAACAAAGGAGTTTGCTCTCAGGCCCTCTTGCACCTCACACTGAGGTGCTGATGTGCTGCAGTTTGCGATACCCAGCTCCACAGGGAACAGAAGCTCTGGGCATGGCTCTGCTTCTAGTCCTGCCGAGTCCCCAGCTGCACCTTTCCCAGGACTGGTTGAAGGGAAATGGGACTTTTCAAACTGAGAGATATAATGTCACATGAATAAAAATCACTCACTCATCCTCCCGTGTGAGTCTTAGAAAATTCTTTTTCTCAAGGTATTATAAGAACCCCACTCCAACTAGCAACAGAGAAATTCCATGCATGCAATTCCCCAGAAACATTGGAACTCAGAATGTTACGAAGGAATTGGGTGCATCTCACCCACTGCTCCTTGACCCATCAGCCACACTGTTTGCATGCGCTCCACCTGCCCCAACAGAACTCGCTCTGAGACGCCAAGGTGTGTGAGAGGAGGCTGCTGGCGCTGCAGTCCAGATGTCCACCTCCAGAGAAGTGCTGGAAAACAGAACCAACTCAATAGGAAAGATACCTCTCACATCCTTATAGTTATGTGTGCGATGATTTTAGATTCATCCCTGGGGCTGCCAGGAAAAAACAAGTGTGAACAATTTTATTTCCTTTTTCATTCAGTTCTTCCCTCAGGGGGACCCACTGAAATACAGCTTTCATAATCAAGACTTTAAAAAACACAGTCTTGACAGAACCTGTTCCAGTCCCATTAAATAAGATGTTCTACAATTTATGTTGTTCAGGATCCATTTCTGTGCTATCATATTGAGAGGTTTAGCACATTGATTCTGGCATTATCTAGTTACTAGAGGCCTGGAACATGAAACTTGTGGTGGAGGGAGAAGGGAGGGGGGCAGGTCTCTTAGCCCAGCCTGTATCCTCTCCCAATTTGGGACCCCTCGGGGGATGTCCAACTGCCAGTTTAGGCCCAACATCCCTCTCACAATCCTAGACAACTGGCTCCTAACCGCTTGCCTGCCTGCCTGTCTGATGGCCCCAAACCGTTCCCCTACCTAGGCACTGCTCTCTCAGTGTGTGTCATAGTGACCGGTCATTCTGGTCATTCTGATTATTCTGCCATAATGGTTGCTTAGGCTTTTATTATGTAGATGTGTGGTAAGTGCTGTGGATCTGAAAGCTGGGTTGGGAGTGGGAGCCTCCGTGACACCCAGTCCAGGCTACAGTCACTCCACCTGCCAGCCTTCCTGTCCCCATGACAACGGTGTAGAAATGTGGCAGATGTTTAAAGCTGTAGCTTGTTGGGAAGAGCCCGTTTGCTCAGGTCCATTTTTGAGGCCAGTTAGAGGACAATTATGTCTTTTCCCCCCTTTGGCCAGCAACCTTCTAGGGAGGTTAATAAATCTTATTTTATTTTTGTGCCCTTTTTTCATCTGTGCTCGTGAAGGGATTGCAGCTGGGTTTCTTCCTGGATGGGCTTGGTGGCTACTCCATCCTTAGATTTCACACTGGACTGATGAGCAACCCGTGAAGGCTGTGTGAGTTGTATGCCCTGGAAGGAGATACGGCAGATGTCATCTTGCAGATGTTGATGCTCTGAATCTGAAGAACAACTTCGTTTCAGAAGCCCTTCCAGTCCGTTTGGAGACAGAGCTTGCAGTTACTTGGAAACGATCAGTGATCTGAAACTCCGTTACGTTCCCAAGATGTTAGTATCAAAAATTCCAGAGCTTCAAATAACTTTCCAGTGCATCTGAGTAAGCCCTTTCATTGCATAAGTGAGAAACCTGAAACCAGAGGCCACCATCCTGCGGGGCTGCCAGCTCCGAGGCAGGCAGCCAGAGGCAGCCATCTCCTGTTTACTGGGTGTTCTTTTGAGTATGTTTAGTTTTATCTTCCTGAAACTTTCCTGAAGGGCAAGACTTTAAATAAAAACTGACGCCACCAGCGTGGCTCAGTAGTTGAGCATCAACCTATGAACCAGCAGGTCACGGTTGGATTCCCTGTCAGGGCACATGCCTAGGTAGTGGGCTCAATTCCCAGTAGGGGGCGTGCAGGAGGCAGCAGATCCATGATTCTCCTCATTGATGTTTCTCTCTCTCTCTTCCTTCCTCTCTGAGATCAATAAAAATATATTTAAAATGTTACCATAAAAGCATTCAAACCATGTAAAGAATTTTTGTGAGTTTTTTTGAGCCAAACTGTGGACCATTGGCAGGAATCACAATCTCAACAAATTGAGATAATGCTCCAGAGAATGGCGGGTTACATCTGTATTTATACATTGCAATCAAAGGAGGGATGCAGGTGGGTTACATGAAATCCATTGGTGCTAGACTAGAGAAGTGGGAGAAAGCAAAGCGTGGGGGTGGCAGGGAGGAGGGAACCCCTGGGATTGGATAAAAAGTAAAATGATAGACACATACTTAGGTGGGTGCAGGAACAATTAACATGATAACAATGAAGGAATGTGTGGTATCTGTCCTGGCGCCCAGCACATTAGGTTGTGCCCCAGGGGCTCTAGGAAAAGGGAAGTTGCAAGTTACCCAGACATTTCAAGGGTATGTTATTATAGATGCTAAAAGTCACATAGTCTCAGTTACGGTAAAGGCTGACCTTGTCAGGGAAGATACTGACCTAGGAGGTGACTACCCACCATACCTGCTTTTAGTTAAAGTTTCATTTCAGACCATCCTTTGTGGTGACTTTAGGTCTCTGAGTTTGCAAGAACGCCAAGCAGGCCTTCCCTGAGCTTGTCAGGTTATCGTGTGGCCCCTTTCATCCACAAAAACAAGCAGAACAAAACAAACATAAAACACTGAGTGAGTCCTGGCCGGGTGCTGTTGGTTGGAACATCGTCCTGTACACCAAACAGTTGCAGTTCTGATGCCAGGTTAGGGCACATACCAGATCGCAGGTTTGATCCCCAGTCAGGCACATGGGAAGCAAATGGTCAGAGTTTCTCTATTCCTTCTTGTCTCTCTAAAATCAGTGAAAGCATAGCCTCAGGTGAGAATTAAAAAAAATGGAATGAAGTTGGGGCTCTGGCTGGGAGCTGAAAGTGACTGAGAGGAGAGAGGAAGGGGCCTCTAGCGATACAGCATGACGTGTGGACAGAACAGGTTTTTGTTCTATGTCTCTAAGAAAAAAATTAAATCATGATGTGAAGAAATAAATTAGGATTCTAAACTGCAAAAGGTTTAAAGAGATCTAAGCAGGTGCTGAAAGGAAAGGACAATGGCTCGTGTCCTCGGGAATGTGCTGAGTCGCTCCCTGGGGGAGACGGTGGAATTCTACAGGAAACGGGCCTCCGTTACCCTGAGTCAGCAAAGGGCTCTCAGTTACCTGCCTGCTCCCATCCAAGCCTGAGCTTGCACCTGAGAGGGGAGGTGACGTGCAGGGCAAAAGGTCCAGCCACAGCCACAGGGGCTTTGCACACCCCAGCAAATAGCAAACAGCCCTTGCCTGGTTTGCTGACAGGGCTGTTTCTGGACGAGTTAAATGCAGGGCTGGCTCTAGGCAAAACTGTAAAAGTAGGTAAGTCTGCTTCGGGCAAATTCTCCTCCTGCCCATCAGCAGCACGCTGCCCAGCTGTCACCGAGTCCCGAGTCCCAAGTCCCGCATGGCCAGCTCCTGCTGCTGCCAGGCCTTTCCCACCTCCCTCCCCAGCACTTCCCCACCCCCACGCCTCACACAGGGCATCCTGGCCGCCCCCTTATGTCAATGCCTTGTGACTGCTCACAAATTACTCTAGTCACCTTTTCTCAGGTAATGCGTTTTCACACACTGCGTCCAGGCTGGCTGGACGCAACACCATTGGGTTAGTCCAGTGTAGAAGTTTCCAGCACGGGCATGGCTGAGAGAGCAGCTGAGGGGCCTCAGGACCAAGGCCTGCCATTTTATAGCCAGGGTGGCATGCACTGTGAGCCCTTCCACATGGACACAGGCTCCCCAGGGTTGCCCAGCCCGGCCCAGGTCAGGAAGTAGACGTGCTCTGAAGACAAGGTCATGCTTTCTGAGTCAGTCTCACGGTGCCACATGAGAGGGGAGTCTGCGATGCTTGCCACCTTTTCCTCCTCGTGCCTCCTCTGTGGCCCTGGGGTTTGGGGTGAGGAGGGCACGGAGGGAGAGGAGGCAGCTCTTGTTTATGGTCAGGTCATATTTTCAGTTTAAATCATTTTCATCATATTTCTACACTGTGGTTAAAGATGAGGGTGACATCATGGCAGCAATGCTTCACTCATCTCCCGGGCCAGGGGGCCTGGGTGCTGGTGTCTGCACTGGCCGTGTCCCTGCCGCGACAGAGTGCATCGCTGCGTGGCCCTTTGCCTCCTGCACAGCCGCAGCCTGGAAGCTGTTCCCCCGAGACCCGTGGTGCCTTTGCCCATGGGCGAACTGCAGGCTGGTGTCAGGGAGACACTTCCTGACAGGATGAGTCCCTGGACTCCAGCCTCTCTGCTCCCCAGTAGCTGGGTCTGCGGGCGTGTTGTCCCAGGACAAGGCCAGCAGCTTGTGAACAGTTCTAGAGCAGGAGGTTGGTGATGGAGGGGCCTAAGACGTCTTGAGGAGGGTGACTGTGAGGCAGAGATGTGACCCCCACACTCCAGGCTGGAATGTCACTTGCTCTCCCTAGAGGACACCCTGAAGCCTGAGCTCCAGCAGGGGTGCGTGGTGGGTGACAGTGGCTCAGAGAGCGCCGCCCTCCCTCCCCACCCCTGCTCCCAGCAGGAGGCAGGCAGGCTCAGCATGAGTGGTTCCTGTCTGCTGGGCTCTGTAATTTTCTCTGGATGAACCAACCTCACAAAAGCAAGACAGGCACTCTTTGGAGTCACCCACAAGATAATCACAAGTCTTTATTTTAGAAGCAACCACAGAAATAGCGGAAGCTCCAGGAACAGTTTCAGGAGTGTCTGTGAATGGTGACTACATGTGGCTGCCTCCCACACCAAAGACAGCTTCCGCTTCAGTGACAACCTCAAGGGCAATGTCAGCCAAGCAGCCTGTGACTTCTTCAATGCCAGTGAGGCCGCAGAACTCTCAGTGCCCAAGCAAACACTTAAACATGCACTTGCATAAAAGGTGTACTTGCATAAAAGTAGTCATGTATGCCCAGCTCTCGCCACCCCGGACCCCGGAGGAGGGAGCTTCTGGGAACTCAGCTGAGGCCTCCAGGTAGGTTAAAGCTTTTGGGTACAGTCAACCCCAAATCCGCATCTCTTTTCAGACTTTGTTTTGGGAAAGCACTTGCTGTAGGGCCTCAGGCAGCCCAGTTCCCTTCCCAGTGAGAACAAGCTGTGTTGCTCTTGGCACATGGCTGCCTAGAAATGACTCAGGCCTTGGCAGGACTCTGAGGCATTTCCAGAAGGGGACCCTCTTGCCTGAGCCCCTGTCTCAGGAAGTTGCCATTGATGGGGCCAAGCTTCATCTCAGCCACGTGCATGCGTCAGTCGGGCCCCTAAACTGAGCCTTTGCTTGGTCTCCTCTCTCCTCTCCCTCTTCCCCCAGCGCACCTGTCATGCCCTTCACATACTCTGCACCAGTGTAAACCCTACTCTTCATTCAGAGCCATGTTCCTTTATGAAATCTGTTCTAGCAGAGATGATAATACCATATCCATGCCTCGCGGCCAGACGTGTTTTATGGGCTCTGCACACATTGCCTCATTGAAGAGCTGAGAGCTATGGAGCTGGGGAGCCTCAGGACCATCACATTGTGTCTTGTGGATGAGGAGCGCACTGTTGTCGTCAGAGCAAGAAAGAGATCCGAGGTCTCTTGACCACCACCAGCTTTCCATCCATCTCTCTATGGGCGGTACGTACACGCGTGTTACAGGTGAAGTAGCAGCTCAGTGACAGCCAAGATCAGTCCAACTGCACAGGTCCTCCAGTGCTTTCAAGGAGACGGAGCTGCCGTCATGCACACCAGTGATTCTCATTGCAGAATGGCTCTACTGGCCAGAGGGCAGGTCTACCCCACCACTCCGTGACTCAGCCAGCATCTTGTTCTTATTTAAATCTTTCACCCCAGTAGGCCCCTGGAGAACAGCCAGCATCATACACTTCCTGGGCCCTGGCTGTGCACCTCCCCGCCCCAGCAGGCAGGGTGGGCTCTGCACGGAGGGAAGCTCGCTGTGCAATGGGGAGTGATGGCTGTTTGACTTTTGTCCTCCCAGGTTCATCTCAAGGTGAGGGAGGAGAGGAAAAGGCAGGGACCAGAGGAGCAGAGTCTGCCCTTCCTGGGAGAGCCTGGGGCATGGACACCCAGGGAGGCCTGGGCGTGCTCTGAAGGTGGAGGGCAGGGCTTGCGTGGTGGGAGAAGCAGTGGAAGAGGCTGCTGTGGTCTCCTTCCAGGCCAGTCCCTCACCACCACCCCATCAGGAAGGCGTCTGTCCTGTGGATGCCAAGGCACACCGGCCACCACTCATCGTACCGCTCTGCCCTCTCCACCCTAAGGCGGAAGCCACCACCTGGGGGCCACCTGCTCCTGGCCTGACGCCATCCACACCAGGGTGAGCCCAGCCTGGGCCGCTCAGACAGGGGGCCCCACCACAGCACACTCTCCAGGTCTTTCCACCCTTCTTCTCACAAAGACCCCAGACAAAGCCTCTGCCGGTGCTGCTGGCTTTTCTGCCTCACACCATGCGTGTCTGCGGCGAAGGCTCAACCCGAGTGCCGTGGAACCGGTGACACCTGCAGAGACCTTTGGCTTTGCCTCTCACCATTTGGTAGAATCTAATGCTGGGTCCTCACCAGCGTCATTTCTTTTCTTACTGTGTTTTTCAACATCAATGGCCTTTGCTCATGCCCTTGCTGGGCTGTCACAAGGAGGCAGACAGGTGACTGCCCTGCTGGGGAACTTGGCAGGTTCCCCCGTTCCAAGTGGCAGCTGATGGCTGCCCCACAAAACCAGAACTGGGTCCCTGGAGGCCTGCGGCGGGCCTGGTGCGCTCAGGCACCTATGGACTCCGGCATGTCTCCAGCAGCTTCCTGTCACATGCATAGCACATGGGACACTTAAAGCTCATGGTCTGTGCAGGACGCCACAATCATCCCTAAAGAAGAACAAAGAAACAGACTTGGTCGACTTTAATGTCAGGTATTTTAAAGTGCAAATGAGTTGGATGAATCCCTCAGGTTACTTTCAATAACAAACGTGCGCTTTCGGGATTTAGAGAGGCAGGTGGTGGGAGGCTCTGCCTGTTGGTAGCACCAGACTTCTGACATTGTGTGCCCGTCAGGTCAGTTAGGTCAAGGGTTTCGGGCCAGAGCTGAGCCTGAGAGCTCCTTCCGCACTCTTGGCCGTGTGTGTGTGTGTGGGGGGGGGGGGGGGCGGA